>JAQZBX010058475.1:0-17734 GCA_029593785.1 Cabassous unicinctus
GCTATGCTTTGGGAAGCAGCTGTGGCTCAATTGGTTGGGCTCCCATTTACCATATGGGAGGCCCCAGGTTCAATTCCCGGGGCCTCCTGGTGAAGCCAAACCAGCCTGCGCGGCATGGTGAGCTGACATAGCAAGATGATGCAACAAAGGGAGACAAGCAGACACAGAAAAATGCGCAGCAAATGGACACAGAGAGCACAAGCAGCAAGGGGGGGATAAATAAATAAATAAAAATGAATCTTAAAAAGAAAAAGAATTAACAAATCTGATTTAAAAAAAAAAAAAGCTTTTTAGATCGTTAACCATTTCTCAGGGGGAAACCTCGCGTTGGGAATTGACTGCCCATTCTCCGTCTACTGCATAAATCCTCATCTGCTCTCTCCAACCAGGACCGGTCACAGGTCAGTGTGGATGGCAAAGAGGGTCCACAGACTGTGGGTGGCATTAGCCACCCTCTTCCCGCTGCAGAGGGCACGTCCTTCACCAAGCGGTTTCTTTAAAGAACCCGGAGAGATCACAATGCAGAATCCATGCAGACTGAGTCCAGAGGCTCTGCTGGCCTACCAAAGACATGTGCTTTTGCCTGATCCTGTTTTCATGGATGAGAAAGCAATATTGTTGATTCAAGATAATCAGTTTAAATATATATACACATCCATACAAACACGTGTTTGTATATGTACATAGCTACATACCTGCCAACCTTTAACAACTTCTCCAGCCCTTCTCGCTTCCACTGGCTGTGTGCTTGAGGCCCTATGCAGTTTACCAAGTCCATGCTGTGGATATGGAAGGATATGAATACAGGCTTCGTGTACACACGCATTTCCACGTGTATCTTTATTCACCTGAAGGTCCGGCTTTCCGTGCCATCACCCAAACACGTATTCGATGACACTTTGCTGGCCACCGAGTATAGTAGTCACCCTGTATGTTTGGATGCAGCTGCATGCTCTGCTCTTTTTGAGTTGAGATGCTTTATGTGTAAAGAGTGTTGGGTGAGCACGTGCATCTGTGTATGTGTATTTATTCTCCAAGGCCATTTGGAGTTAACTTTCTGGCCCTATTTCTAATTCTTGTTTCAAATCTAAGAAAAGAAGGCTGCAGATGAGCTTGCCTTGGAGTCACAAACCAGGTCATTTGTAAAATCACAAGTGACTCTTTACAGGGCTGAGAAGTTCTGACCAGACAAGCTCTTTCAGGCTTTGAGCCTCCAAGAGCTCCTGCGTCACCAGACAGCCGTGTCCCCTCCCACGCCTCTCCTCCAGCCCGCAGACCCCGCCCCTCTGTCCAGGTGAGCACAGTCGCTTTTGCACAGTGACAAGCGGGCACGGCGTGGGCTCCTGCAGCACCTAACAGGGCACCGGGAGTGTCGGCCCCTCCTGCCCACAAGGAATCCAGGGCAGAGGTTCTGGAACACACTGAGAACATGCACGCACACACACACATATATACATACACAGAGTTCTCTACCGCACGTGCACGCACCTGCCCAGCCTGGAAAGCCCATTGGTTTAACGTGGGTTGAACTGATGACCACAAGTCTTCAATTTGCCCAAATTCCTCAAAGGTCTCCACACTGACAAGTTTCCTCCCCTTTCTCTTTCCTCCAAAACACAACATCGGCATTCTCCTCCAGGGACAAGACATGGGAACACCTATGCTTTTTCAGTGATCTAAACCTGTGTCCTATGACCTAGACTCTTGTTCAGAGTTGCTCACCCTACAGCTATTTGCTAGAATGTTCTCTGATGACTCCACTGCTGCAAGCCTGGTGGGCGGGAATGCACGGTTCTCCCAGCACCCTCCACCTTGTACCTTTGGGAGACTCAGTACTAGCAGCTTCCCTAAATGAACCTCAGGGCCATTCTGAGTAAGGGGGTGAAATCGTAACACTGGACAGAAGAGAAGGGATTTGGATTGGCTTCAAGCCCCAAAACGAATCATGGTTCAGATGATTTCTAAACTAGATCACCCCCCTCTGACTTAGATGATGGGGATTATTTTTCTGTAAATTGATGGCTGGCTTTAAAATCCTTCCTGTGGAATGAAACAGACAAAAAAAGAAAGGAAACCACTGATTTTTAAAAGATGCACAGGGTTCTAGTACCCTGTTTTATGTACATAAAATAAACGGGCCAGTACTTGGTGTTCTCATGAAAAATTAGCTAAGGTGTAAACCTCCTTGGATGTGCCCTTTCATGAACTTGATGGTGATTCCATTACTGGCCTAAATTTAAGTGAATATTTAACATCTGCCCATCCATATGAACTATTTTAATCAGAAGAAATAATAATATTTTAAAATTTCAATGCAACCTTACCTTTAGACCTTCAAACTGTAAAATACATTGTCTTTTCAATTCACAACTGTTGAAATAACTAAGAAACGAGTTACCAGGAGATACGGGGAAATTCTCCTTCCTACAGTAAGAGACAGATATGTAGGACCCCAACACACACATGCAGCCCCTTCCAGCGTGAGAGAGCCTCACCGAGGTGAGTCCCCCCAATTCTGCACAGCTGGGACAGCCCTTCTGAGCTCCGGCTGGGTCTGAGGAGCTGCTGGAAGGAGTGAGGGGGTAGGTAGAGCCCCAGCCCCGACGGGCAGGCCTCCATTTCTTGGCTGCTGCCCTCCCGTGTTCTCCCCTCCATGTGGAAGCTCCCTTAGGCCCCTCACCCTAGAGACTGTTCTGAACCTCTATGCTTTGTCGCCCCAAACTCTCCAGCCTTCTTCCCAGACCAATGAGGCTCTAACCTGGGTGGAATCTTCGTTTTCTGCTTCCTACACACTCTGTACCCCTGCCCCCCACCCCCCAGCTGGAAGTGCATTGGGGACCCCTCTGCAGGACGTACTTCCCAAATGTCTTCCTGGCCCCCCACTTCTCTATCCTTGAGAATCAGGCTAGTCCATGAGTCCTTATCCCGGACCCTGCTATTATTGGACATAACTGCATTTACCCTACAGAAGTATGTCCTTTAGGGATGGGATATAAATATTAAATAGCAGTGTTCTGGAAGGCATAGTCACTACACTGTGGGGAAAAGTCAAATTCCTAACAAATCCCAAGGCCGAATCTGATCCTTAAATGAAGTGTTCTGTTTGAAGGATGGCTACAGAAATCTTTAACACCATTTAGCATTTCCTTTGGAGAGGATTTGTCTCTTATTTACCAGAGTAGATAGTATGTGAGTTTGCATGCCATTGTTTTTGTTTTATAATTTCGAATAGAAAATATTGTACTCACTGGCAATCAGTTTGTTTTGATCAATAAAAAGGGGTTAATAAAAACCCCTTAGAAACAAAAAGAAGGGGAATAGTAATATATCTTTCAGCAGTGCATAAAGAGAGCAAGGCTTTTACTTCTCCCTAATACGTCCTCTCCTTATTTTCTACACCTAGTGAGTCATTTATAATCCTTATTATTTTCAAACCACACATTAATGTAACATCAGCCATAGTTCCACATGGTGGGATTTTTTCCCCCTCCTTACTATGTAGTGAAAGCTGAGAGGCAAAAACAACCTATAATTTATATGAAAATACATGCCAAAATGGATTATAATAACATAACCAATGTGACTTCACACACTTGAAAATAAAAAAAAAATTTAGGATGAAATATCAAACACCATGCTACAATTTTCATCTATCATTGAAACATAATAAAAGGTAAAAAGTACACTGGTGAAAGGCATTCACCAACATTACCAAGCTTTTAGAGAAGGAAGAGATTAGAATGGTATACAATTAATACTTTCTGTTCAAACATAAAGCTATTTATTTTATTCTAAAGATTTATTTATTTCTTTCTCCCTGCCTCCCCCCACTGTTTTTGCACTCACTGTCTGCTCTCTGTGTGTTCTTCTGTGTCTGCTTGTCTTCTCCTTAGGCGGCAGTGGGAACTGATCCTGGGACCTTCTGGAGTAGAGGTGCTCAATCTCTTGCACTACCTCAGCTTCCTAATCTGCTGTGTCTCTTATTGTTTCTCTTCTGTGTCTCTTTTTGTTGCATCATCTTGCTGTGCCAGCTCTCCAGATGGGCCAGCACTCCATGTGGGCCAGCTTGCTTTTCAACAGGAGGCCCGGAGAATCGAACCCTGGACTTCTTATATGGTAGACGGGAGCCCAATCACTTGAGCCACATCCACTTCCTGAAAGCTATTTATTTTAGAGGGCACTTTGTAGTTTATTAATATTTTCATATATCTAGAGTGCCTGTGAAGAAAACACAAAATGACAAGCTATAAAACCTGTGCCTTTCTGTATGTATGAAGTGCTTACATTTAACTTCAGAATGGATGTGGACACATACATTATACAGTGTCATACAAATCCCTAATTTGCCGCTGATCATGAAGTCTTTTGAAATTAAATAATTATGTATTTTCGGTCACCTCTGAAGAGCATATTTATAATGTCAGTAAACAATTCCGGGAACTGGTTTAGATCACAAAGATCTCTATGCAGAGATAATATTATTTTGAAAGTTGATTTTTTTTTTTGCCTCAGTGAAGTATTTCTGGGTTCTTTATAAGAACCTTTACAAAGATCAGATTTTGAAGGATCTTATGTTGGCTCTTCCCATAAAAGAAAATATGGTCTGAGATAAAATGGCCCTGGAACAAAACCGTTGTCTTCAACTGAACCAGCATGGAGCCGACCTCCTAGAGAGAAGACCTTTACATGCTCATCTTTGGGGGATGAAACGACCTGCCACAGCCACAGCCACAGGAAGAGGCGCCGACGAGCTGCCTGCGCTCTAGGGCTGAAGACCAAGGCTGAGGACGGGGGCCAAGGACAGCAAAGCTGGGGCCCTGGAGACCCTTCCGCCCAGCCCCTCTCTAGCAACAGTTCGGTTTGAACATGTCAGGGTCAGATGTAATTATAAGGGAAGGAAGTGACCTGTGGGGGCTTGCGCATTCTTAGGGCTTTGCTGTACCCCTCCGCAGCCCCTCGGGTGGGGGCCCCCGAGCCCCGGCGGCCGACAGAAGCCGCAGAGGCGGCAGGGGGCGCCGTCTTCAGGAGCCCTGCCGGGGCCTGGCTGGGGCGGAGGCCCCAGACCCACTGCCGGGTGCCCTGACGCGGGGCAGCCACGGGGCTCCGCCGAGGTAAATGCCCCGGGCTCCCGGGTGAGGGGCGGGTCAGCAAGGCGGACCACACCTCCCCGGAGGCCGCCATCCGAGGCGCTCGGCTCGGCGTTTGCTGAGGAACGCACGGGCGATGAGCCCCCGGCCCCTGAGAGTGCAGGGCTGGCCCTGCTCCCCCGGCCCGGCGTGGTTTTGCTGGGCGCCAGAAGGTGGTCTCACCTCTAAGATGGCTTCCTGGCCCTGCCTCAGGGGGAGGCCGTGCAGCCGGGCTTCCCCGCGTGGCCTGCAGGCCCCGGCACGCCCCAGCAGAGCCCACTGCCTGAGGCTGCCGAGGCGCAGGAGCGCCCGGGCCGGGCGGGTCACGGTCACCTGCGCTTCCTCGGCAGCCCCAGCGGGTGCCGGTGAGGAGGCGCGACGGCGGGCGGCAGGCGCCGACGCTCTGGAGGGCGGCCCGCGGCCCGGAGCTGGGGGCTGGCGAGCAGCAGAGGGGCAGGCTGTCCTGGCAGCGTCTCGTTTGAATTCAGGTCTCCCCTTCACAGATTTGCAGCCCTGGGTGTGATGGGAACGCCCCCAGCCTGCGTCTTCATCTGATCAGGAAGGTGGCCCAGCAGTGGTGCTGCTGCGAGGGTGAAAGGAAGTCCAAGTTGCCAGACTGACTTGTAAAGTGTTGAGTGTCCGATCGACAGGTATTTCCTGAGGGCCTACTGTTTGCCTGGCTTTAGGCAGAGAGCACCAGCTCACATCAAGGAAACGACCAGCTAGGGCCCAGTGCCCTGGACAACTGGAACCGGCCGCACTGAGAGCACAGGGCTGGCGGCTTTTGGTTGGGTGGTTAGACATGACTCCTCAGAGGAGGGGACTTCTCAGCAAAAACAAGAAGGAGCAAATTGTGTGCAGGTTAGGCGAAGCATTTCCAGGAAGATGATAACCACTGTTATAACATCTAAAGAAACTGTAGATTTCAAAGATGAAAAATAACTTGATACTCGCTCCCAAGCAAGTGCTGAGCATTAAAAAAAAAAAAAAAAGACTGCAAGAGGGAAAGGAAAGAGCATTTCTTGAACGCCTACTGTTTTAGTTTCCTTGGCTGCTGAATCAAGTACCTTGAAATGGGCTGTGTTGAACAATGGGAATTTATTTGCTCATGGTTTTTAGGCTAAAAGGTGATGCTTTCTTCCTGATGACCAGCTGCTGGCAATCCTTGGCTCCTCTACCACATGGCAAGGCACATGGCGGCATCTGTTGATCTCCTCCTTCTCTTCCAGTTTCTGTTGATTTTGGCTTCTGGCTCCCATGGCTCTCTCTTTCTCTCTTATATGTTCATTCTGTTTATAAAGGACTCCAGTATTAGGATTAAGACTCATTAAGACTTTCTCCCTGAAGACTGTGGAGTTCTGGGGCTGACTGCCAGCAATCCTTGCTCCTTAGCTTGTCACATGGCAAGGCACAAGGCAGCTCTCCTAGTCTCACGAAACATCCTGATTGGGCTGGGCCACAGCTTACCTGAAGTCACCTCATCAAAAGGCTCTGCTTACAATGTGTTCACACCCACAGGAATGGATCAGATTTAAGAACATGTTTTTCTGCGGTACATACAAATTCAAACCACCACACTCCACCCTCTAGACTCCAAAAAGACATGTTCTTTCTACATGCAAAATACATTCATTCCAACACAATACCCCAAAAGCCTCAAGTCATTTCAGCAGCAATGATAAGTACAAAGCCTCAGAACAAGTTATGGGTGTGGTCTGTCCTGGGGCACAATTCCCCTCTGTCTCTGGACCTGTGAACACTAGAGAACAAGATATCTGCTGCCGATATACAATGGATGTACAGGCAAAGGATAAACATTCCCTTTCCATCGGGAGAAATTGGAAGGAAAACAGGGGCCACAGGTTCCAAACAATTCTGAAACCCAGCAGGGCAAGCTCCATTAGATTTCAAGGTTGGAGAGTCATTTATAGATCAATGTTTTGTCCTCTGGGCCTGATGAGTGGCAGTTCCATCCTTTCCAAGTGCTTGTGCAGCGGCTGAACACTGGGGTAAAGGCTCCGCCTTTTCCAAGCATTGGGGTGGTGGCCAGACTCTCCACAATCCCTGGGGCACAGGCTCTGCCCTCTCTTGGCACTGGGATGACAGCACTCTTACCAAACAACAGGGTGGAAGGCTCCCCCTCTCCAAGCGTTAGGGCAGACTCGCCCTCTCCACACACATGGCTGAGCCCGCTCTCTTGCCCTGAGAAGATGTCTTCAGTCCAGACCTCGGCTTCCATGGTTCTGTCCTTGAAGTCATTCTTCCTTCAATCTGTCCCTTCTCTGTCCCTTTTAGTCCAGGCTAGCAGTGGTTCCATTCATACAAATCTTGCAAAAAACTTGTTGGGTTTGCATGTAGTTCACAGGGGTCCAATCCATCAGACAGGTCCTTCCTGGATAACTGCATTTCCAATCTTGACTTCTATGGAAATTGCTGACTGGTTCCCTGTTCAATTAAACACTCACATGGAGCACTATTCTGGATAGGCTCAAAGTTTTCCAAACCATCAATTTCTGGTTTCTTTGTGCCCAGGAGTTCAGTTCTCAGCTTATCCCTTTCCTCTCACATTTTACTGTAAGCTGCAAGGAGAAACCAAGCCACACTTTCCACAATTAGCTTGGAAATCTCCTCAGCTAAATATCCAAGTTCATTACTTTCAACTCTGCCTTCCATCCAACATAAGAACTCAATTTTGCCAAGTTCTCTGCCACTTTAAAACAAGGATCACTTTTCCTCAGTTTCCAATGACACATTCATCATTTTCTTCTATGGCCTCATCAGAAGTGGCTTTAGCATCCATATTTCTATCAACCATCTCTTCAAACAATTTGGCCTTTTCTATCAAGCACCTCACAATTCTTCCAGCTTCTACCCATTACTCAAAAGCCATTCCCACACTGTTGGTATTTGCAATAGCAGGATCCCACTCTCCTGGTACCAAAATCTGTTTTAGTTTCCTAGGCTGAGAAAGAAAATGCCATGAAATGGTTTGGCTTAAACAATGGAAATTTATTTAATCACAGTTTTGAGGCTAAGAGAATGTCCAAATCAAGGCAATGCTTTCTCCCCAAAGACTGGTGTTCTGAGGCTGGCTGCTGGCAAGGTACATGGCAGCATCTCATGGTCTTTCTCTTCTCTTCCAAGTTCCCACTATATGCCAGGCTGTGCTGGAGGCTTTACATAAATTATCTCTTTCATATTCCAACAAGGTAAGCAAAGTACTACTTTTTAAAAGAGGCCATTGAAGATTGAAAGGGGAAGCTAAATAAAAGGAAGAATAGACGTGACGGCTTTGCTACAGTTGAATCAACTCACTTTCCACAACATACATGAACTGCACACACGCACACACACACATCTCCTTTGTTGGTTTTTGTTTTTTTTTTAATAGGATTTATTTATTTATTTATCCCCCCCTTGACACATCTCCTTTGACAAGGCAGAGCTGAGCGACTTCGTAAAGACCATCTGCAACCACTCTTTGAAGCCTTGACTACTCGGGGAGGCAGGTGACAAGAGCAGGCAGCTTCATTCCTATTTCACAGATGCAGGAACCATGGCTCAGAAAGGAACACACACCCCAGCACACATTTCTGGGTTAAGTGCTGGAGCCTCAGGCAGATCAAACCTCTCCTGGAACCCCCTGGCCTCCCAAAGATCCAGCGCTCAGAAAGAATCAGAGATCAACCTGCAAGCTATGACCGAGAGCGTACTCTGTGCCAGACAGAGAGCTTGCTGCTCTCCAGACGGGGCCTCATTGCACACTCACAGCATCCTGAAGAGACAGGCACCACTATTACCATCCTGACTTTACCCACCGCAAAGGGGAGGCGGGCTTCGAGGTAGGCAGCTTGCCCAGTCCAGGCGGCCGGACCTTGCTGTAAATGGCAGAGTGGGACTGAAACTCGGGGCGCCTCCACCGAAGCTGGTGTGCAAGAAGGTGGCAAGCGGTACATACAGAAAATGCTTTTCTTGTAATAGTTAATGTATTTATTTTAACATATGAACGTACTTAGCATTTTAAACCATCATTTTACAGGTATTACATGTATTACTTGAAAAGTTTATGCTTAAGATATTGAGAATTTAAATAAATATACCAGGTAAATAATAGGGAGGATTACTATATATCTTGCAGTTGGTACCCAAATGACTGCTGTTTGATGAATAGTGTGTTAAGCTAAACTGCATCCTTCTAAGTATATCTATTGCTGTACCTAGTTCATGGGCTTGGCTCTTTTCCCTTTTACCCAATGGCTGGCTGAAGCATTTGAAAAAGCAGCCTAAAGTGCAAAGGCCAGTGATGCTAAATCTGGATGACAAGGCTAGTCATCTAACCTAGAGGGCAAGACAAAAAGTTTTAAAGTAGAAATAGAAGTACAGGTTCCCAATAGCACCTTATTTTCTATTCTTAAATATAAAACATTCTAGAAAGCAGAACTTTTTTCCTTAGTTTGGATTAAACTCATTTTAACTGATGTAAGACTATCTGTAGCTGTTATATATCCAATTTAAGATGAATATCTATGAATATTTACACATTTATGCTGAAAACAAATTGAGTTTGATTATAGTGTGCTGTCTCAGACTCTACTGGAGGGATTTTATAAAATACAGTATATACGCTACCCTTTTAAAAATTCAATTTTGAATTCCAGAAACATGTCTGACCCCAGGATGGATTTATTTTTCTAGATACCATATTTTTTAAATGGTAAAATAAGATACATAAGTTTGGAGAGAAAGCAAATAGTTCCAATTAGGGAGACATGGTGAGGTTCCAATAAAGAAGAAAATTATTGTCTTGTCCAGGACACTTATAGATATCTAGGACAATTTAGGGAAGAGAGAGAGTGGACACCTAGGGCAAGGCAGGCTTATGGGCCCAGCAGTTCAGACTTTATCTACATCCCAAGAGGTATTTCTGTAAAACATTAAAATATATATATTTTTGAATTAGCTTTTATCCTTTTTTAATTACAGAAGTTGTAGGTTTACAGAAAAATCATGCAGAACAAAGTTCCCAATACCCCCTCCACACACATACATGCAGTTTTCCCTATTATTAGCACTTTGCATTAGTGTGGTAGCTTTGTTACAATCAATGAAACATTATTATAATAATACTATTAACCATAGTCTATAGTTTACATTGGGGTTCACTGTTTGTGCTGTACGGCCCTATGGTTTTTAAGGAAATTTTATTCTAGCAACGTACATACAACCTAAAATTTCCCCGTTTAACTACATTCAAATATATAATCCAGTGTTGTTAGTTACATTCACAGTGTTGTGCTACCATCACCACCATCCATCATGAAACCCTTTCCATCACTCCAAACAGAAACTCTGCAAAAATTAAGAATTAACTCCCTACCCCACCCTGGCCCCAGTTACCTGTATTCTATTTTCTGACTCTATGAATTCGCTAGTTTTAATTATTTCATATATGTGAGATCATACAATGTATGTCCTTTTGTATCTGGCTTATTTCACTCAACATGATGTCATCAAGGTTCATCCATGTTGTCACATATGTCAAACTACATTCCTTTTTTACAGCTGAATAATATTCCATTGTATGTATATACCATATTTTGTTCATCCATTCGTCTGTTGATGGACATGGGTTGCTTCCATCTTTTGGCAATTATGAATAATGCTACTGTGAACATCAGTGTGCACATATCTTAAGGTCCTGCTTTTGATTCTTTTGGGTATATACCTAGAAGTGGGATTACTGGGTTATATGAAAGTTTTATACTTAACTTTCTGAGGAACTGCCAAACTGTTTTCCACAGCGGTTGCACCATTTTATATTCCCACCAACAATGAACAAATATTCCTATTTCTCCACATCCTCTCCAACACTTGCTATTTTCCATTTTTAAAAAGAGTAACCATTCTACTGGGTGTGAAATGGTATGTCATTTTGGTTTTGATTTGCATTTCCCTAATGGCTAATGTAGTTGAGCATCTTTTCATATGCTTTTTGGCCATTCATCTACCTTCACCGGAGAAATGTCTATTTAAATCCTTTGCCCATTTTTAAATTGGGTTGTTCATATTTTTGTTGTTGAGTTGTAGGATTCTTTACATATTCTTGATGTATTCTTGATACACATTTTTTATCAGATGTGTAGTTTCCAAATATTTTCTCTCATTCTTTAAGTTGTCATTTTATTTTCATGATGAGGAGGTCCTTTGATGCAAAAAAGTTTTTAATTTTTAAGAAGTCCTATGTATCTATTTTTTCTTTTGTTACTCATGGTTTTGATGTAAAATCTAAAAAATCAGTGCTTAACACAAGGTGCTAAAGATGCTTACTTATGTTTTCTTCCAGGAGTTGTTTTTTGTTGTTGTTGTTGTTCTTTAGAAGGTACCGGGGATCGTTTATGGGAAGCAGGCACTCAATCACTGAGCTACATCTGCTCCCGATTCTTCCAGAAGTTTTATAGCTTTGCTTCTTATATTTAGATCTTTGGTCCATTTTAAGTTAATTTTTGTAAATTGTGTGAGATAGGAGTCCACCTTCACTCTTTTGCATATAAATGTCATATTTTCCCAGCATCATTTGTTAAAAAGACAATTTTTCCCCCATTCTGTGGATGTGGCTCCCTTGTCAAAAATCAGTTGGCCATAGATATGAAAGTTTATTTCTGCACTCTCCATTTGATTCTATAGGTCTATAAGTCTGTCCTTGTGTCAGTAACATGCTGTTTTGATTATTGTAGTCTTGTAATAAGTTTTAAAATTGGGGAGTGTGAGTCCTCCAACTTTGTTCTTCTTTTTCAAGATGGTTTTGACTATTTGGGGCTACTTACCCACCCATATAAATTTGATGATTGGCTTTTCCATTTCTGCAAAGAAAGCTATTAGAATCTTGATTGAGATTGCACTGAATATGTAAATTGCTTTGGGTAGAATTGACATCGTAACAATATTTAGTCTTCTAATCCATGAACATGGAATGTCATTCTATTTATTTAGGTCTTCATTAATTTCTTTTAGCACTGTTTTGTAGTTTTCTGTTTATAAGTCCTTTACATCCTTGGTTAATTTTATTCCTAGATATTTGATTCTTTTAGTTGTTATTGTAAATGGATTTTTTTCTTGATTTCCTCTTCAGATTGTTCATTACTAGTGTATTACTGATTTCTGTTCTATGGTCATGTAACCCGTCACTTTGCTAAATTTGTTTATTAGCTCTAGGAGCATTGTTGTGGATTTTTCTATATTTTCTATATATAGAATCATGTTATCTGCAAATAGGGAGTTTTACTTCTTCCTTTTCAATTGGATGTCTTTATTTCTTTTTCTTGCCTTATTGCTCTGGCTAGAACCTCCAGTACATTTGAATAACAATGGTGACAGTGGACATCCTTGTCTTGTTCCTGATCTTAGAGGGAAGGTTTTTAGATTTTGCACTTGAGTATGATATTAGCTGTGGGTTTTCATATATGAGCTTTATCATGTTGTAGAACGTTCCCTCTACTCCTAGTTTTCTAAGTGTTTTTATCAAGAAAGGATGCTGGATTTTGACAAATGCCTTTTCTGCATCAACTGAGATGATCATGTGGATTATTTCATTCATTCTATTAATGTGGTGTATTACATTGATTGATTTACTTATGTCAAACTACCCTTGCATATCTGGGATAAATCCCACTTAATCTGTATAATTCTTTTAATGTGCTGTTGGATTCGGTTTGCTGGTATTTTATCAAGGATTTTTGCATCTATATTCGTAGGGGATCTTTGTCTGTAATTTTCTGTTCTTGTGGTATCTTTATCTGGCTTTGGTATTAGAGTGATGTTGGCCTCATAGAAAGAGTTAAGAAGTGTTCCACCTCTTCAATTTTTTGGTAGAATTTGAGCAGAATTGGTGTTACCTCTTCTTAGAAAGTTTGGTGAAAGTCATCATTGAAACCATCTAGTCCTGTGCTTTTCTCTGTGGGAAGCTGATTACTGTTTCAATTACTTTATTTATTTGGTTCTTAAGATCTTCTATTTCTTCTTCTTCTTCTTTTTTTTTTTTTTTTAATTTTACTGGGAGGTTCCGGGGATCGAACCCAGGTCCCTCCATATGGGAGACAGACGCCCAACCATTTGAGCCACATCCACCCCTTCTATTTCTTCTTGAGTCATTGTAGGAGTTTGTGTGTTCCTAGGAATTTGTCCATTTTATCTAGGTTACCTAGTTTGTTGGCATGTAGTTGTTCATAGTATTTATTTTTTTATAAAGATTTATTTTTTTTATTTATCCCCCCTCCCCCATTGCCGCTTGTGCTTGCTGTCTGCTCTCTGTGTCCATTCATTGCATGTTTTTCTGTGTCTGTCTGTCTCCCTTTTGTTGGGTTATCTTGCTGCGCTAGCTCTCTGCAGGCCATCAGCTCTCCATGGGCGTGGGCCAGCTTATATTCACCAGGAGGCCCCAGGAACTGAACTTGGAGCTTCCCATATGGTAGACCGGAACCCAATCACTTGAGCCACATCCGCGTCCCCATTCATAGTATCTATTTACAAAGCTTTTTATTTCTGTAGCATCTTCCCTTTCATTTCTGACTTTAGTTATTTGCTTCCTCTCTATTTTTTCCTTTGTCAATCTGGCAAAATTTTCATTGACTTTATTGATCTTTTCAAAGAACGAAGTGGTATATTGATGTCTCCTACTATTAAAGTAGAGCTGCCTATTTTTACCGTCAAATCTGTCAATATTTGCTTCATGTATTTTGCAGCTCTGCCTTAGGGGCAGATATAATTATGTCTCTTGTTGAATTGAAACTTCATCAGCATATGGTGACCTTCTATGTCACTGATAACAGTTTCTGACTTGAAGACTATTTTATCTGGTATCAATAGAGCTACCCCAGCTCTCTTCTGGTTACAATTTGCAAAGTATAATTTTACCTAACCTTTCACATTCAACCTACTTGTGTCTTTGAATATAAGATGAGTCACTTGTAAATAGATCATAATTGGTTCATGCTTTTTATCCATTCTACTAATCTCTGACTTTTGGCCAAAGAGTTTAATCCATTTACATTTAAAGTAACTATTGATAATGCAGGACTTTCTTCTGCCATTTTGCTATTTGGTCTTTGTAAGTCTTATAGATTTTTTGCCCTTCAATTCCTCCATTAATGGCTATTTTCATATTTATTTGATTTTCTGTAGTGTACATTTTGAGTCCCTTCTCATTTCCGTCTGTATATATTTTTCAGAAATTTTCTTTGTGTTTACCATGGGGCTTAAATAACCTAAATCTATAACATTCACATTTCATTTGATACCAAGTTAACTTCAATAGCATACCCACACATTGTTCTTATACTCATCTGTCTCTCCCTTTTTTGTTGTACTTGTTACAAATCATACTTTATACATTGCATGTCTAAAACCATAGATTTATCATTATTTTTTATACATTTGCTTTTTAGAACCTTTAAGTAAAAACTGTTGTTACATGCCAAAAAATACAATACAATACAGTACAGGACAGTACAATACAATACAATACAACACAACACAACACATTTTACTGACATTTATAATTACCTGTATGGTTACCTTTGCTGGAGGTCTTTATTTTTTTTATGCCACTTTCATCCACTGTCTAATGTCCTTTGCTTTCAGTTTGAAGAACTCCCTCTAGCATTGCTTGTACGGTAGGTCTAATGGCAATGAACTCCTTCCGTTTGTTTGTCTGGGAATGTCAATCTCTCTCTTGATCTCACTGGATATAAAATGCTTGGTTAGTTTGGCAGTTTGATATAGTTATGAATTCCAAAAATAGATATTGGATTATGCTTGTAAACTGGTCTGTTCCTCTGGGTGTGATTAAGTTATGATTAGGGCTTTGATTGGGCCATGTCAGTAGGACATTGAGTGTTGAGGACATAAAACTACATGGCAGAGCAGAGGAGTTAGTTGGAGTTTTAATATTGGAGTTCTGATGCTGAGTTTTGAGCTGAAGCCTCAGGAAGTAAGCACACAGAGGAGCTTGGTCGTGAGGAAGGAGAGAAGGCCTCAAGAAAAAGAGACGAGCCATTTGCCTGATAGTCTACAGCTGGCCTTGTGGAGAAAGGCAAAGCCTAGAGAGCCTCATAGTCTACAGCTGACCTTGTGGAGGAAACAGAGGAGCTGAGCCCAGAGAGAAACAGAGCCCTGGGAAGAGAGGAGCCCAAAAAGCCCGAACCCTGGCAAACGTCAGCAGCCATCTTGCTCCAACACACGGCAATAAACTTTGATGAGGGAAGTAACTTATGCTTTATGGCCTGGTAACTGTGGGCTCCTACCCCAAATAAATATCCTTTGTAAAAACCAACGAGTTTCTGGTATTTTGCATCAGTACCCCTTTGGCTGACTAATACAGTTAGCAACTCTTTTCTTTCAGTACTTTAAAATTTCATCCCACTGTCTTCTTGCCTTCTTGGTTTCTGATGAGAAATTAGCACTTAATCTTACTGGGACTCCCTTATACATAAAACATTGCTTTTCTCTTACAGCTTTCAGAAATTTCTTCTCCTTGTTATTTGACAGTTTAACTTCTATGTGTCTGGGCATGTTTCTCTTCAAGTTTATCCTGTTTGGTGCTCATTGGATGACTCACATTAATTTTGGGGAGTTTTCAGCCATTATTTATTTGAATATTCCTTCTGCCCCTTTCCCTCATTCTTCTCCTTCTTGGACTTCCGTAACTTGTATATTGGTATGCTTGGTTCACTGATTCTTTCTTCTGCCAGCTCCAATCTGCTGTTGAAACCCTCTAGAGAATTTTCCCTTTCAGTTATTGTGGAATTCAATTCCAGTATTTCTGTTTGGTTAATTAAAACACTTTTTATATCTTTATTGAGATTCTTATATTGTTCATTCAGCATTTTCCTTTAATTTTTTCTCTCTGCTTTCCTTTATCTCTTTGAGCATATTGAAGATTATTCTTAAAAGGTGTTTGTCCAGTATGTCCAAAGTTCGGATTTCTTTATTGATGATTTCTTGATTTTTGTCTTATTCCTTTTAATGGACCATCATTTCCTGTTTCTTTGTTTGTCTTGTAATCTTCGTTGCATGGTGTATATTTTAATATTTTAAATATTTTAAATATTATATTTAATCCCTGAGCTGTCTGTTCCTTAATTTTATCCAGATCTGATATGACCAAGATTTCCTTGAGTGTCAGGAACTAACAAAAGCAAACAAACCAAAGCATAGAACATCTTTCATGGTCTTTGCAAATTGTCTCTGCATGGGCTCTAATTGATTGTTTAGCCCTCCTAGCAAGAAAATCAGCCTGATGTGAAAGTGAAGTACAGAGTTCTCTCTGTGTCTTCTCCTGGGATTGTGCTCACTTGTGACCTCAGGAATCCCCATTTACAGGAATTCCAATGCCTTCTCTATCCCCTATGAAATAGACTCCCCCACTTCCCCACCTGGGTGCTCTATTGCATGTCTCAAAACAGGTAAGCCTTTGTCCCAGGTCACTTTATGTTTAGTTGTTTGTAAGATACTTTTCCCTGAAGTGCAAGTTTTGGGAGGATGGGCCCGAGATGAGCTGACAGATTGGCACTGACATACAGGCATCCCAGTATGTGCATGGGGTACACTGCTGTCTTTGGAACAGGGTCGGGGATTCACAACGGGAGCACAGGCTGGCTCCACCCTATGCCAGTGAGGGGGTGGGAGGGTCTAGCAAGGACACCATGAGCTTCACTTACCATTTTAAAAGCTGCATTGTCCTGATTCAGCCCTTGCCTAGTTACTGCAATCCTTATGGAGCTTTGAGGAAGATGGCTCTACCAGTTTCTTTTTTCTAGTTCAAAGATTCTGTGGGGGAATGGTACCCTCAAGTGCCTTACGCCACCACCCTGGTTGACCGCTGGCCCCAAGGGTTTTGGTTAAGGAATTGTGAACCAGTAGCAGCAACAGGAGTCCTCATGGTAGTTGTGCATTTACTGAGTACTTGGTTTGTGCTAGCCATTGTTCTGAGTACTTTTATGTAAGTACCTCATTTTATTCTCACAATACCACACAAGGTCATCATTATTATCTTCTATAAATGAGGAAACAAGTAGAGAAGCTACTTAATTTGTTAAAGATCATATAGCAAGAATTCCAATTGAATAAAGTTTCATGTCTCTCACCATAATGGTTAAGAGCAGGGCTTTGTAACAAAAAATGTCTTCACTTGCAGCAGAATGGCAAACTCATAGTGGCTCAAATATCAGAGACACAACAAAAACTCTGGAGACTGGCAGTTATTTCTGAGTTGGTTCAGTAGCTCATGTTTTTCCCAGTCTAGGTTCTTTCCTTCTTTCTACTAGGTTTCTCACCAGTTTTCCTACCATGTTCCCTCATGGTGACAAGATGCCTGCAGCAGCTCTAGGAAACTTACACTATACAGTAACAGCAGGAAGGAAAGCAGCCTCAACCCATCCATCCACTTTTCTATCAGAAAGGAAAGTCTTTCACAGAGTTCAACCCCCTACAGACCTGCCTTGTCATTGGCCAAAACTGGGCCACACTCCCACTGCTAGCCACTTACTGGTAAAAGACTGCCTTACACCAGTTTTTTTTTTTTAAAGATTTATTTATTTTATTTATTCCCCCCC
>JAQZBX010058476.1:0-17736 GCA_029593785.1 Cabassous unicinctus
AGTCTGACAGTACTTGTCAGTCCATTCATTTCTGTGTGAGGCAAAAAAAGTCAGAAGTTCTCTGTACATGGATAGGGCATGACAACTCTGGGCTTTACTTTGGATTGGTTGAGTCATTTCTTTAGAGCCCCCCCCACATATTAGTATGTGTAATTTTTTTTTCCCTGTGGGATTGCTCAGTCTTTCCAGAGAAAAATTCTTCACTGTACTGCCTATAGGGTTAATGCCAACCTACCAGTTGTCTTGTAATTTAAAAATAATAATAACTTTGAAAATTTTTGTTCTTTTCTGCATCTCTGCTGCAATGAAGTCTTTTATAGTGGTTGTATTTTCATGGACCACTTTCCCAAAGAATAGTTTCTGCTTTTCTCATTGTATGGTTGAGTGACTGCTAATCCTGTGATTTGAACATGTCTTGGATGGTATCATAGGATGGCAGTGTGCAATAAGGTCTCTTAATGGATCTTGGCTGTTGCATTGCTGTTTTTTTTAGATTTATTTATTTTTCTCTTTAGGTTATTTTAATTTATCCCCCCACCCTTAGACGGTTCTCTTTGTCTGTATGCTCATTATTTGCTCTCTTCCAGGAGGCACCGGGAACTGAACCATGGACCTCCCACACAGGAGGTGAATCCCCAAACAGCCTGAGCCACATCTGCTCTCCGCGCGCTGCGGTGTCTGCTGGCCTGTAGCATCTGCTCCTTTAGGTGTCTGCTTGTTGCAGTGGGGTGCAGGTGTCTAGCTCTTGTTGCAGTGGGGTGCAGGCATCTAGCTCTCGTTGAGGTGGGTGTCTGCTTGTCTTCTTTAGGAGGCAGTGGAACCCGAACCTGGGACCTCCCTTGTGGTAGATGGGTGCCCAACTGGTTAAGCCACATCCGATTCCCTGTTGCACTGTTTTTGCTATCTCTTTTGGAGCTATGATTTGTCTTTAATGCCACATTTTCTGCAGCTCACATTAAAAAAATTATTTTTAATTGTGGTAAAATATATTTAATATAAAAATCATTTTAACCATTTTAAGTGAATAATTCTTTAACATTAAGTAGATTGACAATACTGTGTAACTTTTACCACTATCTATTACCAGACTATTTGCATCATCCCAAACCAAAACTCATACTCATTTAGCAAAAACTCCCTATTCCCCTTCTCCCCCGACCCTTGGTAACCACTATTCTGTTGTGTCTCTGAATTTGCTTACTCCAAGTGTTTCATATAAAAGAAATCATACAATATTTGTCTGGCCTATTTCATTTAACATAATGTCTTCAAGGTTCATCCATGTTTTAGCATGTATCAGCACTTCACTTCTTTTTATGGCTGAATAATATTCCATTGTATGTATACCACATTTTGTTTACCCATTCATCTGTTGGTGGACACTTGAATTGCTTCTACCTTTTGGCTTTTGTGAATAATGCTGCGATGAACCTTGGTGTACAAATATCTGCCCAAGTCCCTGCTTTCAATTCTTTTGGGTGTATATATTGGAGTGGAATTGTCGGGTCATATGGTAATTCTATATTTAACTTTATGAGGAACCACCAAACTGTTTTCCATGGTGGCTGCACCATTTTACATTCCCACCAACAAGGCACCGGTTTTCCTGTTTTTCCACTTCTTCACCAATGCTTGTTATTTTTAGGTTTTGTTTGTTTGTTTTTGGTGGTTGGAGGGACAATTCACGGTATTTTATTCAAGTTACTCCATTTCGTTCAGTAACCGGCTATGTAGTTCCTGGCACCATGAATATTACTGTCATGGTTTCTCCTCAGAAAAAAAATCATGGTTAAAAAGAGTCTGGGTTGCATTTCCATGTATAACTCTATGGTCAAAAATCATTTTCTCAAGGGAGTGGGTGTAGCTCAGTGGTTTGAGAGCATGCTTCCCATGTATGAGGTCTTGGGTTAAATTCCTGGTACCTCCCTTTAAAAAAAATCTTTCTTTACCAAAAAACAACCCCTTAATCACAAGAGAAGCAGACGGAACACCAAGGTTTATTTGTAGAGATTTATCTCTACTAAAAAGAATTCATAGCTCATTTTTCAGGTTTGTATTTTCACTTGGGACCTTTTTTGGGGAGAAGGGGTGTGATTGCCTCTCAGAAACCTTTGATTAATACAAATAACCTGCCCCTCTGTACCATGGAAAGGAAATGATGACTGGTCCCCAGAGAACAAGCAGGTGGTCCTCCAGGAAAGGAGCCCCAGTGACTCCTAGGGGTGACAGAGTCATCCTACCAGGGTAAGGGGACAGAATCAGTAACCCTTTCCCTTGTTGGTAGTAGCAATTACAATCAGTCAGTAGTAATAAGGTATAACCAGGTGAATAGGAGAGGTAGTAACTAGTTGGATAACACATGGGTTAGAATCTCTAAAACAGGGATTTAAGTCTCTAAAACAGTTTGAGTAAGCCAGATCTGGGGAGAGACACCTACAGAGACTGGAGAATGTGACAGAGAAGAGGAAGATGTGAAAAAAAATTTACAGGTTTCCTACCAGGGGACCTTCAGAAGGTTGGTACTACCAGTCAAGGGTCTTCTTGGGCTTTTCTTTGAGTGAGGGTACATTGAATGGGTTCTGCAGTTTTCACATGAAAATTGGAATGATATTGAACAAATGGAAAAGGAAATCAGTTTCCCTTGTTTGTTCAGTAAACACTGATAGAGCACCTGTGGACAAGCCAGTAGGCCAGGTGCTGAGGAGAAAAAATAAAGCTGTCTGAGATGTGGTCCTGACTCAAAGGAGCAATCTAGCAGTGGGTATCAGATCCTAGGCACACTAGAGCATTGTGTCCCGGAGGCCATAGGAGGAAAGGATCACTTCTGACTGTCAGGATCAAGAAAGGCATTCCCCAGTGTTCTCCTCTGGGTTCTCAGCACATCCTTTGTGCTAATGTCTCAGTCTGCCCCATTCCAAGCACTTGCTTCTCTCATCTTTCTCTGTAGTTTGAGAGATAGACGTGTGAGAGGGTAAGATCTTGCATCTCAGGTACCTAATAAATGTGTGTGTGTGGAATTGATGTTTGTGGAAGGGCTGCTCTATTTTGGTCCAGAAAGGTGGGAAAATTTTTGGGAAAGGAGAGCTAATCAGAAGGCAGGAGCAAAGGTATGTCAACAGGCAAATTCAATTTGTGGCTGGGGACCAGCAGGTAGCCTAGATGAGCTAGAAAGCAGAGCTTTGCTTGGTTGTAGTGGGAGTGATAAAGTTGGAAAATTAACTGGAGTACCAAGTTAAAGTATCTGGACTTTATTTTATAGGTAAGGAAGAGCATTTGAAGGTTTGAGGGCAAGGAAGTGACTTGCTTTAAGCATGATTTCAGAAAGATTATTTTTGTGACACAGTGAAGTACAGAGAAGGCTGAAATTAGAGGGCTGCTGCCATGATCCAGCTAGTAAGAAGGGCCTTGAACAAGAGTAATTGCCATGGGAATGGGAAGGATATCTTGCAGTGATGAAAGAACTTGGTCACTGATGGACAGAAGAGGAATAAGTCCAAAACAATTGCTAGGTTTTTAACCCAAATGATGAGGAGAGCACCAATACAGTCAAGGACCTCAAAAAGGTAGCTAGAGGCTACCACTACTTTGAAAGATCTAGACACTGAGTCGCTGTAGAGAAAGCCTGGCTAACTGCTTCCTCCGGGCTTGGAGCACTGGCCTAAGGCCTATTTTCAGTTTTTTAAATAATCATTTACTTAGTAGATGTGAAGTGGGGTTGTCTTTTTGTTGAGTTGTAGGAATTATTTTACACATTTGCCTGTTAAATCATATAAGAGGTAAAAAGAGCAGATACAGACCAAAAGTACAATACAGGATTTTATGTATGTAGTTACCTTTACCTATGTAGTTATCTTTTTCAATGTTCTTTATTTCTTAGGTCTTTGTGCTACTAGCTGGTGCCCTTTTATTTCAGCCTGAAGGACCCCATTAGTATTTTTTTTTAGATTTACTTATTTATGCCCCACCCCCCCGTTTGCGCTCCCTGTTTGCTCTCTCTGTGTCTGTGTCCTCTCTGTGTCTGCTCGACTTCTTTTAGGAGGCGCTGTGAACCAAACCCAGGGCCTCCCATGTGGGAGTCAGGTGTCCAACTGCTTAAGCCAAATCCGCTCCAGCCCATTAGTATTTCTTGTAGGGCAGTTTTTTAGTAATTAACTGTTTCAGCTTGTGTTTATTTATAAATGTTTTAATTTCTCATTTATTTTATTATTATTTTTTAGGAGGTACCGGGGATTGAATCCGGGACCTCACACATGGGAGGCAGGCTCTCAACCATTGAGCTACATCTGCTCCCTCTCTCCCATATTTTTGAAAGATAATTTTGCTAGATATAGAATTCTTGGTGGACGGTTTTTCTTGTTTTTCCTTTTTCTTTAAGGGCTTTAATTAAATATGCCATCCCACCGTCTTCTGGCCTCCATAGTTTCTGATGTGAAATACACCATTAGTCTTATCTGTATGTGAAAAGTTACGTCTTTCTTGCTGCTTTCAAAATCCTCTGTTCATTTTGACAATTTTGCGATATTGTGTCTTGGTATAGATCTCTTAGATTCTGTCCTGCTTGGAGTTCGTTGAGTTTCCTGGATGTGTATATTCATGTCTTTCATCAGATTCAGGAAGTTTGGGGCCATTCTTTCTTCAAATACTTTTTCTGCCCCTTTCTCTCTTGTCCTTTTGGGACTCTATTGGTGTGTTTGTTAGTATGCTTGATGGTGTTCCACAGGTCCCACAGGTTCTGTTTATTTTTCTTTTTTTTTTTCTTCTTCTCAACCTGGATAATTTCAAGTGTCTTCATGTTTGTTTATCCTTTCTTTTGCTTATTCAATCTGCTGTTGGATCCATCTAATGAGTTTCTCATTTCAATTACTGTGCTTTGCAGCTCCAGAATTTGTTTGGTTCCTTTTTATAATTTCCATCTCTTTGACATTTTCCTAATTTCCTTTAGTTCTTTGTATGTAGATTCCTTTAGCTCATTGAACATATTTAAGACAGTTGATTTAAAGTCTTTTACTAATAGTTCCAATGTGTGAGTTTGCTCAGGGATGGTTTCTGGCAAGTTCTTTTTTCCCTGTGATTGGGCCATTTTGTATGTTTCTTTGTATGTTTTGTAATTTTTTTTTGTTGAGAGCTGGACATTCTGGATATTAACTTGTTATATCTCTGGAAATCCAGTTCTCCCACTCCTCTGGGATTGCTAGTGTTTTGGAGCCGTCAGTCTGTTTACATTTCATCCTCAGTTTAACCCTTCACTATAGTAGGCTTACATTTATAAGGAAAAACATTCATGTTGCAAAGTTCAGTATCATGTCTTGAATTTAAAGTTTGTGTTTTGGTTATATTAAGTGGTTTGTACTAGACCATGTCAGTGTTAGATAACTTTTTTACTTTGGTTTGCTTCTGTACCAACTTGGGAACAATTGATTCCCACAGGGTGAAATACTGCTTTTTAAACACCAGTTCTAGAATCTTTGATCTCAACATAGATGTTCTTTCTGTGACTTTTGGTTTTCTCTTACTGGGATATTTTCCCTGCTTAGAGAACACTGAAAGAGTCCAGATTTTATCCCTCTAAGATGATTTGCCTGGACACACAGGGACGGTATCAGGGTGGGGAAGGAAGGGGTCATGGTAGCTGGATGTGCTTTATGCTCTTTGTAAGTGCCTCTGTGAATAATATATGTGATTGATTTTTCCCCTCCCTAGACATTAAGTGATTCCTCAGGCAGAGGGAAAATGGTACATAACCAAAAATGAGAGGAAAATGAGGGACAAGGTAGGAGGGACACACACACACACATACACACACACATATGGGAGAAAGTTTTGAGGTTCCCCAGGGAAAGAATTCTTCAGGATAATGAGGGATAGATGCAAACAGATAGATCAAGAAAAGTCGTGGAACATTGAGGTCTGAAGTTGTAGTAGTTCTATATATTTATTCTTTTCTCTTCTTCAATATTCTTAAAAGAATAATGTCTGTAGAGCAGTTTAGGCCCAGACTCTGCTAGAGTGAGAATGATCATTGCTACAGGATCGTATTGGACTGATGAAGTTAATATTTTGATGCAATTAGGTCAGTCTGGAGACTCCATCCACATACACAGAATTTCGGGATGGAGTAGTTATGAGGGCATTGTTCTTGTTCAGTGTTACAAATAATGGAATGGCCATAGAGGGGTTAATGAGACTGATTTCTGTGTCAACCAAGGCTCACAAGGTTTTCCACAGCCTGCCTTCTAGGAGAAAGGAAGCACAGAAGTGGCAAGCATTTATTTCATGGCAAATCCAAATTCAAGTGATAATTGCAGTGTTAGTCACCATGAGCCTTTGCGTTAAGGTAAGGGGAAAGGCCATTTCTAGGTCAGAGTGCAGTGCCATGTAGGCCTAAGCCAGAGATCCAAGAAGAGAAAGAACTCTAGCGCTTCCCAGAAACCCTATCAGGTCCCTGGTAAAATAAGAGAGTCTTGAAAATGGGGGACAGACTGCAGATGTGGTCAAAATGGAGGCCCTCAAACCATCCTGAGTCCATATTATAAAGTTTCCATTTATTATCACCTCTTTCAAGGGACTTTCTCCCTATCTCTGCTTCTGGCTGCTGGGTTTAAACCCCTACTCCTACCCAGCAGTTTATTTACCCTCTTTCTAAAAATCATTATCCTTTTGTTCATCTCTTAAACCAATTTCCCAAGGGAAGTGTTTAAACCATATTTATCTCTATATACCCCACAAAGCACAGTGTCAGGCACAAAGTCAGTATTGCATAAATGTATGCTTGGTTGAATGTCACAACATTAGCTTACCTTATTATTGGTTCCCAGAGCTGGAAAGATTATAGAGGTAATTTAAGTTAAGCTGGTTTTCAGTCTTTGACTTATGGGCTAGTATAAAGTCACCAGGAATCCCATTTCCTTCCATTTTTCTGCTCTGCTTTTCTGGATGCCTGCTTCAATTTTTTCTTTTTTAATTGTAACATATATATAACATAAAATTTCCCATTTTAACCACTTTCAAGTATACTATTCAGTGGGCACTTCATCTTAATGTTCACTCCCTCTTGGGGCTACAAGTTGGTTATCAACAATTCTGTGGTTATATCTTTCCTAGACTTTGTGTGGGTCTGTGTTATAGGGAAGGAAAGGTTGAGCTTTGAGTTGATTGAGCCATTTTAGAACCAATCCCAGTGACTAAGGGATGCCATTTGTGATTAGCATAGTCTTGGACTCCTGAACCAATCATGGTGAAAAGAGAAAGACCTGGACTGGCTTAGATCAAACTGGGCTTACCCTGGAGCTGAGGTCAGGAGCTTCCCCTGAAGCACATGAATTACAGGAAGAGTGGATGGATATCTAACTGGAAATCTGGCTATTATTACTAAGTGGTGATTTGGATGTTTTATGGGCAACCAGCAAAGTAGCGAAGTTCACTGTTTTGGTTTTTTTTAGGAGGTACTGGGGATTGAACCAGGACCTCATACGTGGGAAGCAGGCACTCGACCACTGAGCTACATCCACTCCCCAGTGAGAGTTGTTTTTTTTTTTTTTTTAGGAAGTACTGGGGATCGAACCCGGGACCTCGTACAAGGGAAGCAGGCGCTCAACCCCTTGAGCTACATCTGCTCCCCAGCGTCTACTGTTTTGACTCATAGTTAATGCTGTTAGACTTTTTTTCCTTCTTGTTGGATCTATCAAATCAATTTGTGTAGATATTTCAGATAATTTAAAAAAACAAAACAATATCCTGTTATTCAGCATGTTTATTGAGGGGTCTGCCTTATGGCAGGCACTATGCTGAGCTCTAGGGACGTGGTGTGGTCCAAAACTGACACGGTTCCTACTGACCATGCCTTCAGTCTAGTGGGAGCAACAGACAAAAGGAAGGATATAGATACAGAAGATGATTGCCAAATGTGGTGATGGTGAGATGGGAACAGAAAATGGGCAGAGCTAGAGATTTGCAAGAGGTTTGAGCCATCTTTAAGGCATTTTGTAAATGATCTCACAGGTTGGAATCTTTTTCTTAACGATTTCAACAGGTTAAATGCAAATAATTTTCATTCTCTTTGCCTCTTAGGTGCAGTGTGCAGTCCCTGATGAACCCAGGGAACCCTCCACCATATTCGGGCCCCGGCCCAACGGCCCCATACCCACCTTACCCACAACCACCAATGGGGCCTGCGGGCTACCCTCCAGGGCCTATGGGGGGACAATATCCACCTCCTCAGGGGTACCCCTACCAAGGATACCCACAGTACGGCTGGCAAGGTGGACCTCAGGAGCCTCCTAAAACTACAGGTACTATGAACTGGGTGTGTATATGTATATGTATGTGTGGGTGTGCATATGCGCAGTCCCTTGTCACCAAGGAAATGCTTTCTTTGGCAGAGGAGAAATCTTTCTGGCTTTTGTGGGCCATAGTTGATGTCCCCAAAGCTCGCCTACTTCCTTCATGCCTTTTGTCCCCTCCGGGGCTGATGACTTTCTGGCCAACATGTTTCCTGAGGGCTGTCCTTAGAGCACTGGTGGGGAAAAGTACCAGTTGCCAGTTTTGTTCTTCAGGTTTAGCCTGTTGGGGTTATTTTGTCTCTCAGCTTGTTGACCTTCAAGTCACCCTCCTGCCCCTGCTAGTGGGGTTGGTTTTCATAATTCTATTTTACTTGCTAGTTGAGTTTTCAGCAGGTGTCTGAGTCTCCTTGTGTGCTAGAACAATGCTACTCAAAGTTCAGTCTGCAAACAGTTACCAGTCCATGAAATGTTTAATGGACCATGATGGACCATGATGAGATAAGTAAGAATAGCATTTAGGAACTTTTAGAGCAATTTGATATTGCTGTAACATCCAAGCATGTAATCTTGCATTTTACAAAAGTGTCAGTCTGTGAAGGATTGGAAATAAAACATCTTGAGAAGCACTGTGCTGTTTTGGTAACTATTTTATAACCCTTCGGTTTGCAGAATAACACTCCCTTATAGCACATTCAGTTTTTTAAAAGAGCTAATTCTTACCAAGTGCTTATTTTGTGCCCAAGTGGTCTCCTAAGAGTTTTATATACTTTATTTAATCCTTGCAACAATACTATGAGGTTATTCCCATTTTGCAGTGAGGTTATTAAGGCACAGAGTACCCAAGGTCACCCAGCTAGAACTGGTGGATCTCAGATTAGATTTCTGACAGTTTGGCCCAAGAATCTGTTTTTGTTTGTTTGTTTGTTTGTTTTAATTTGCTCATTTTATTTAGCTCATATTTGTGAGGTCATACAATATTTGTCCTTATGTTTGACTTATTTCATTCAACATAATATCCTCAAGGCCAAGAATCTGTTCTTGTAATTTATTGCTGTATTCTTTTCTTCCCCCCTTCCCCCAGCCCTTCACTGTTTTCTGAGCTGACCCATATTCATCTGAATTTAGGACCTT
Organism: Cabassous unicinctus; assembly: GCA_029593785.1. Classification (NCBI taxonomy): domain Eukaryota; kingdom Metazoa; phylum Chordata; class Mammalia; order Cingulata; family Chlamyphoridae; genus Cabassous; species Cabassous unicinctus. The sequence goes on from JAQZBX010058476.1 coordinate 9,411, forward strand.
AGACCACCTCTGAGAGATTTCTGTATAGTTTAATCCCTTATTAATCAAAAGTAATAAAAGAATTGATGGTTAATCTTATTCTAGGATTTGAGGATTCTTTAGAGTGGGTGGATGCCATTGAAGAAAAATATATTTTAAGAGGAATTTCACACTCAGTGTGGGAAAGGTTTTACTTTTAGTGTCAAATCAGATGTTATGTTAAGATTGAATAGGAAAGGTCTAGTTTATCTTGAAGAAGAACTTTTATGATCCAAAGTTCTGTTTTCTTGTCACAATTTTTATAACATATGCTCAGAATGGTGCAAGAAGTATAACTGGTATAATCAGAGTAGTTGGAATTCAGGTCTGTGACATCAGGGGGGAATTCCTAAAAGTAAATCTCGGCTCCTGGGTTTTCTACTTCAAAACAAGTTAACCTAGTGATAAATGAAAGAAGGCAGACACAAAAGACCACAAATTGTTATAATTCCATATATATGAAATTTAAGAATAGGCAAAATTAATCTATAGAGATAGAAATCAGAATAGTGGTTCCTTCTGGCTGTGGTGGGGAGCGGGGATGGGGAATTGGGTGGGGTTGGTTATTGATTGGCAAGGGCATAAGGGAGCCTTCTCGGGTTTTGAAAATATTCTTTATCTGGGCATGAACATTCTTTGAGTTACATGTGATTTGTGCACTTTACTATATTACACTTAAATTAAGACAGAAAGTCAGCCTAGCATTTGGGTCATCCAATAGACTCAACCAATTCCTGCCTGGTATTTTGTCTTCTATCCAAATCCTTCATGGTCTTTTTTTGTCCATTTCTGGGCTATATTGTTTATACCAGTTCGCTAACACTCAACGAGTTTGGAACTTTATTAGAGCTTGTCTAGGATAAGTGCTTCCTAGGCTCAGTAGACTTTGTCTCTCATACAGAAAATACCCACAGATTTGGTCCTCTTTCTTACTTTTGGTATAATTTAAGTATTGCTGGAAGAAATAATGTCTTAATTTTTCTGAGGATTAAAAAGCTCTTTTTCTTTTCTTTTTTTTTTTTAAGATTTATTTTATTTATTTATTTCTCCCCCCACCCCTTGTTTGCTTTTGCTGTCTGCTCTCTGTGTCTGCTCGTCTTCTTTTTAGGAGGCACTGAAAAATGAACCTGGGACCTCCCGTGTGGAAGGGAGGCTTGAGCCACATCCATTCCCTGCTTGTTGTGTCTCCTCGTTGCGTCTCCTCTTTGCGCCAGCTTGCTGTCTTGCTCATCTTCTTTAGGAGCCACTGGGAACCAAATCCAGGACCTCCCATGTGGTAGGCATGCGCCTAACTTCCTGAGCCACATCCGCTTCCCTCTTTTTCTTCAGTGTTACCAATTTATCATGATTTCACAAATGAAGCTAAAAACTGTTTAACATTCTTTCCTAAGGATATGCCATGGATTTCTTTTTCTATCAACTTGTGAATTTTTAACTGTCAGTTGGTCAAGTTTTTTTTCTCATCTGGGATCCAGGTTCTGTGAATGTTACCCTTCGAGGATATAGACTCACTAAGAGATGAATCCTTTGGGGGACCTATTTCATTCTTTGCTCTTTGTATTGCTTCTGGAATCCCCAATTAGGATCATTCTTGGGGCTTGAGTTCTGCAGATGTGTCTCTTAAGATCTCCTTAGAGGTTGGTCTAAAGTTTTTTCTCTCTGGCTGGATGATTTAGATTTATCTACTACTGCAGGTACCATTTCTTGGCTGAAGTGTGTAGTCCATTCTGTTAATGGCCCAATGGGCAGAAATTGTCCCTTTTTCAAAGGGAGGGTCTTCTTTAATTGTGGTTAATTGCTGTTTGGTAATTAGTAAGGACTTAATAAAGATGTGGTGAATGAGTGGCGAGGTGAGTAGATGGCTAATCTAAGAAGAATCCTCTTTGACCCTCTGTGGTTCAGAGTTCATTTTTCAGAATAAATTGTAACAAACAAAAAAACTCTTCATTTTTCCTTAGGATTCATGTGATTGAGAGCATTCTCTTATGGGAATGAGGTTTCCCAGAGAGTGTACCTGCAGATTATATCAGGGATCTTCTGAAGTGGTTTATTAATAATAATATCTCTAGTGTTTTTCAAGCATAGTGCCTGGCATTAGCATCATGTAATCTTCATAACGACCCTGTGAGGTGGGTGGCATCAGTCTCATGTTAAAGAGATATAATCTGAGGCTCAGAGAGGTTGTGTTTATCTATTGTATAGAACACATCTCCTCAAAACTCAGTGGCTTAAACAACCATGACTTATTATTTCTCACAAATCTGTGAGTTGGCTAGGAGGTTTTTCTCCTTCATATGACCCCTTCACTTGGGGTCACTCATGTGGCTTAATTCCACTGTAAGCCTGGCTTTGAGTGGAATTTCCTAAATGTCCTAACTCATATGAGTTAGGTTCTTGGTTTGCCTTTTCTTTACACACAGTCTCTTGTCATTGGATAGTCTGGTCTGAGGTTCTTTACATTTCAGCTGGCTTCCAAAAGGATGAGAGTGGAACCTACTAACTTTTTAATGGCTAGACCCAGAACTGGCACAATATTACTTCCACATATTCTGTTTTCCGAAGCAAGGCCAAATTCAACAAGAGGGGAATTCATATACTATACAATTAGCCATTTTTTAGTATATTCACAGAGTTATTCAACCATTACTATAATCAACTTTAGAATTTTTTTTATCACCCCAAAAGGAGTTCCCACACACACACACACACACCCATACACAGTTTTCCCTATTGTCACTTTGCATTAGTGTGGTACCTTTGTTATGGTGAAGCAATATTATTATAATATTAAATATAGTCCATAGTTTACATGAGGGTAGACTGTGTTGTACAGTTCTATGTTTTTAAGAAAATTTTTATTCTAGTAGCATATATATAACTTAAAATTTCTCCTTTTAACCACGTTCAAATATACAATTCAGTGGTGTTAATTACATTCACAATATTGTGCCACCATCACCACCGTCCATTACCAAAACTTTTCTATCACCCCAAGCAGAAACTCTGCACCAATTAAGCATTAACTCCCCATTCTTTACCCCCACCCTGGCCCCTGGTAACCTGTATTCTAGTTTCTGAATCTATAAATTTGCTTATTCTAATTATTTCATATAAGCAAGAACATATAATATTTGTCCTTTTGTGTCTGTCACAAAAACATAATGTTACTCAGCATAATGTCTTCAGGATTCATTCATTCCTTTTTCTGGCCAAATATATTCCATTGTATGGATATACCACATTTTACCAAATATTATTTATCTATTCATCCGCTGCTGGACACTTGGGTTGCTTCCCCTTCTTGGCTGATTCTGCTGGGAACATTCATGTACAATAGAACCCATCTCTTCACAGGTGGAACAGCATGTGAATACAGGGTGAGAGGAGTTGTTGGTGACCATCTTTGCAGACAATCCACCACAGTTTGCCCTTTGCCCTCAACAATTCATGTCCCTCCCATGTACAAAATATACCTACCCCCTCCCAAGATATCTCATCCAATATGTTGTCTTCAAGTCTGGTGTCATCTCCTAAATATTCCATATGTAGATAAGGCCCCTAACATGCCATGCTGCTCCAAACCCTACCTTTGCTCACGTTGCACCCTCACTCCACACTCCTCATTCCCGCTTTTGTCCCAACCTACACATCTCTGGAGAACAAACCAACCATCACCTCCTCCATGAAGCTTTTCCATAGCTCCCACACACCTCCAATAAAATTTACCACTCCCATGTACTTAGCCTGCACTCTATACAGATTTCTTTCATAGTACTTCTCTCTCCAAATGTAATTAGTTTCCATTTTATATCCTTATTGCCTGAAATCAGTCAACCTTGCTCCTACTGTCTGAGTTTAGGCTTTTACCATTTGTATTAGTCAAGACTCTTAAGACTGCAAGCGACAGAACCTCAGCCTTAAATATTAACTGACAACCGAGGATCATCGGGCACTTCAGTAAAGCTTCCAACATGATAAGTGCTGATCAGAACAGACAAGGAAAAGGAAGTCTGAAGGAACTGAAGGAGCAGAAACTCTCTTCCAAAAAGGAAAGGAAAAAACCCTAGTAGTCTTAGATATATGGGAAGACAAATCTTATCGAAAAAGAGCAGGATGCTGTACAAAAAGGAACTCAGGAAACAAAAGCATTCAGTCAAGGAGAATATGAAACTGACCTCTGTCCAAGAATTAGATCCAAAAGACCAATTTGGGTATCCAGTTCTTGCCAAACCAGAATTTAAGGATTTTTGTCACAGTGGAATTGTGATGTATGTTTGGTTATCTATTGTTATGTAACAGACTATCCCAAATCATAGGAGTTAGTGGTTCTGCAATTTGGACAGGGGTCCTTAGGAAATACTCTTTTTTGCTCCCTGTGGCATCTATTGGGACTGGAACATAGATGATAACCAGTGTGCTTGGTTGGGTATGTGTGCTTTCTACCCTCCAATGAGATTTAGAAACTTTTTTCTTTGGCTATGTATCACGTTCATAGTTTGGGTTGGCCTACGCCTGAAATAGGGAAAAAGAAGCTATTTGGTTTGGCAGGTGCTTCAGAGGGAGAAGGAGGGGAGGGGTCAGGAGATATCCATGCTGAAATAAGTGTGTTCCAGACCAATCCTGTATTTCTCCACTCATTCTGACTTTGTTTGACCCTCCTCTTATTTTCATCTTGAAGGTTTTTTTAAAAAATCAAATTTTATTGATACATATTAATAAAGCATACAATCCATCCAAAGTGTACATTCAATGGTATTTGGTATAATCACATAGTTGTGCATTTTGAAGATTTAATCTATGCTTCCACAGCGCCTAGCACAACCATATTCTGTTAACTGTTCCAATTTCAGTTGAATCTACATTTCTGATTCATTATATCAAGAAATCATTCTCTCACAACCCCCACCAAAAAAAAAGGTAAAAACACCATAGGTCTGGCATTTCAACTGGGATGCAGCTGGGATGACTGAAAGAGCTGGGACTGGATGGGCAGTCTCTCTCTTTTTCTCCACGAGGCATCTCAGTGTGGCTAGCTTGGACATTCTCACAGCATGGCAGTCTCAAGGTAGTTGGGCGTCTTCCGTGTTAAGAGTACAAAAAAGAACTGGAAAACTTATTACCTCACTTACAGTTTTGAAACAATTTCAGACTTACAAAAAACATTGTAAAAGTAGTGTAAATGATTCTGTATACCTTTCACCCAGATTTCCCCAAATCTTACATAACCACAATACAGTTCTCTGCCAGGCTTTCTTTATGCCTGGGCTCAGAAGTCTCAATGTCACTTCTATCACCTTCTGTTGGGCAGAGCAGCCACAGGTCTATCTAGATTCAAGGAGAAAGGAAGTAATATCTCTATTCTTGATCAGAAAATAAGCATCCTTTCTCTTAAAGGAAAGTTCTTGTGAATTGTTTAGAAGGTCATGAAAAAAGGTTTTTTTAAAGTTCTATCATCGAAATTAAAATGATTCCCGCTTGGATGCCTCCAGTCAGAAGTGCAGGAGTTCTCAGATGATCAGGTTACACACCATTCCCAGCTCATGACAGACATCCCCAATCAGTTACAGCTCCTGCTACGCCTCAGTGTAGCTTCACAATCCTTGCCAGAGCATTCTAGGCAGCCACTATGAATGAGCAGGTTTGAATTGTTAGGCAAGGTGAAACCCACCCTCCTAGGCTAACCCCCTCTTTTTAGAGCAAGGGTTCTTAACAAGGGGTCTGTGAACTTGAATTTAAATTAAAAACAAAACAAAACAAAACAAAAAAACACAACCATTCTTGTGGGGATGTGTTGGTGTGGGTATGATATATTTATTAAATAATACACAGTATAGTGTGGACTTAGTAAGGAGTCTGTGGTTTTCACCTGACTGGCAAACAGGTCTGTGGAACAAAAAAGGTTATAGAACCCCTGTTTTAGAGATATTCATACTGAAGCACAGAAAGATGTTGTGACTTGTGCAGGGTCACTGTGTTTTGATTAGATGTAAGTCTCCTAATGCCAAACTAAAGGCTTTTCCTTATTCCACAGAAGTTCATGAAACACTTTCCAAAGGAAAACTCCTTTTCCACCCCATCATTCTCTCTCCCCCACCAACAAAACAAAACAAAAATACAAAACCCTGGCACCAGTTTCCTGGCAGACAGGTAGAGTGGGGTGTGATAGAGCTGGATTTGCATCAACCCTTATTAACACTATGACCTGGGCAGGTCACTAAACCTCCCTGATCTTTGAGTGTGCCCCTCTCCCTTGTGAGCCTTCTGAAGGCAAAGTTTTTTCCTCCATATGTGCTTCCACAGCACCCAGCACAATACTTGGCACATGGTTTATGCATAGTAAATATGTGCTGGGTGAGTGGGAGATATTGCCATTTCAAAGGGTGGTTGTGAATTCATGTTAGAGGTCTGGTGTCTCACCTGTTTCTCTTTGAGACACTTCCCTTACTGCTTATTTGGAGAATTGGGTTTTTTTTTTTTGTTTCTTGTTTTTCGGGTACTGGGGGCCAGGGATTGAACCCGGGACCTCGTATGTGGGAAACCAGCACTCAACCACTGAGCCACATCGGCTTCCCTGAGTTGGTTTTTTCATTTGTTTTGCTTGCTTGCTTGCTTGCTTGTTTGTTTGTTCGTTCATTTTAGGAAGCACTGGGAACCAAATCCGGGACCTCCCATGTGGGAAGCAGGCACTCAACCGCTTGAACCACATCTGCTCCCAGAATTGGGGTTTTGCACAAGTTCTTCTGGGTTAGGAATGTGATACTAGCAATGTATGAATTTAAAATAAATTAAATTCCACTTCAACAGAGTCCTTGGGCTGCCCTTACAGAGTTCACAACCCCAATTGGATTTGAACAGGGTCTCTAAGTCTGTAAGTAGGGAACTACCCAGTGACCCTATTAGAATTCTTTGTTGTTTGGAGAAGCAAAACGAGAGTAGTGTTCCAGATGTGCTCTGCTGGGCCCATCAGGTCATTGGCCAACCAGCAAGCAGTTATAAGGCTTTCATATTATTTCACCCTTTTAAGGTTATGGGGAAGGTGATAGAATGGCTTATTTCTCCTTCTGCACACTGTTCTAGGTATCTGACACTGTTCTCATCAGCCAGTGTGATAGAATAGGAAGAATATTTAACAGTCTGGCATCTTTGACTAATTGGCTTGAGGTATGGAATTACAGCATGGCTTATTTAAGTCTTATACCTTTTTCATCTGAAACTAAGGTTGGGCATTTTCATTGCTCTGGGGAGCCTTTCCAGCATAGATGAAGTCCAACTTGGAGCCGTCTTTCTTTGCAAAGTACCAGATGACAAAACGTCCCAGCAATAACACTGCATAGTGGGACACCCAAGCCACATTGGCTTAGGAATCTAGATAGAGTTTCTTCAGTTCACTGAACTTCTGTTTCCTTATCTATAAAATGGGGATTACAGGACTGTAGTGAAGAGGAAATAAGGTAATACACCTTGTACAGTTTATGGGACCTCGGGTAATGTGGGAAAGGTAGTCCCACCCAAATTTTCTGCATATTTGCTTGTGGGAGCTGCTGGCGGGGAGGGGAACATGGGACAGGCAGCTCTCAGGGGAAAGTTCCATGATAGTGGAAACCTCATCTAATTTGACTGATCACCAGATTGCCCATTCTTCCTCCTCTTTTCCCTGCCTAACATACTATGTTTTCTTGTTCATTAGCTACTTTTCTAACTCCCCCTGGAATATAAACTTCTTGAAGGCCAGGTGCTTCTTTGTGTTATGTTCACTACTCTATTCCTAATATTTGTTGAAAGGTTAAGTGTCCCTACCTCCAATATCCTCTGGCTGAACAAGGTATCTTGAGGCATTTCTTCTTCAGGCCTTACCTTGGGTTCCTTTTCCTATTCCCTTCATTTGCACGAAACTCTGGGATTGGCCCTATAGAGCTGCTACTTACTGAGTCACTGCCATGTCAGGCTTGGTACTGGAGTACTTTGTATCCTTTATCATATAATTGGCATGATAACCCTATGAGATGGGTCCTATTAAATAAGGTCAGAGGTAGTGAGTGGCAGAGCAAGGCTGACTCTGGAGGCTGTTCTCTATGGAGTGCTTTGTGGCTCCTTCCTTCTTGGCCTCCTAGTTTATCTCAGTCTGTGTTCGGTAAGGGTAAGTACTGACTGTCTTGTAAAATACTCCTTGATACTCCAAAATACTGCTCAGTTTATTTTTGTTCAATCCTTTTAACCTTCCTCCTTCCTCCCATATCTCTTAGCACGTATCCTGGGACATTCATTTGAACCTTCTAATGCCCAAATAGTGTTTTCATGGAATCCCTTG
>JAQZBX010058477.1:0-17734 GCA_029593785.1 Cabassous unicinctus
ACTAAATAAAAATAAAATAAATGAATATTTCTTCAATACATGAATATAAAAACATACACAAAAAATTTTCACATACACATATATGCACAAATACATATGAACATTTATTATTTTGGTCACTGTGTACATGTTAAAGACAAGGTAATTTTAAATGAAACTTTCCACCTCTCTTTCACCCAAAATACCTCTTGGAAATATTCCAAGTAATTTATATAGCTATAATTTGTTTACATTCTCTTTCATATTTATTCTTCTTAGAAATTTGGTATTTTAAACAAATTTGAATATTTTCAATCTTTATTACTTGAAACCTTTTTCTTTTCCCATTTACCCCTTTTTCTGAGACTGCAATTACACATTTTCAGACTACTTCATATAATCACACAAATCACAAAATTCTGCATATTTGTCAATATTTGTATGTGGTTCTAAATTAGGATAATTTCTCATGTTCTATTTTCTACAATACTGACACTTTCTTCTGCCAATCTTAAGTCTATTCATAATTGTTTATTACAGTTATTACATTTCTTTGTACCAGAAAGTCCATTTAGTCTATTTGTGGTTCCTGTAGTTTGTTGTTCTTTCACAATCTTTTTTCATATGACAGCTTTTACACTAAATTTTAATGCATATTTGTAATATCTCCTTTGATTTATCCAACTGTTAATTCTAACATCCGAAGCATGGCAAGGTTGTTTAGTATTGACTGTTAATCCTTTGGATATGTGTCCCAGGTGTTGATTCTTTGCATACCAAGTAGTTTTTGATTATATGCTGGATATTTGTGGTTGCATTTTTCTTTTAGGATGGTTGATATTTTCTTCTGTTGAATAAATAATTTGTATGTACTTCTGCTAGATATTTTTGAGAACTGTGAAGCTTTTCTAGATGGGTTTAAAATAATTACCATATTCTAGGATTGTATTAGCTCTACTTCCAATATATAGATTTTTTCAAATTACAGATGAATAACCAGGGAGTCCAGAATTCTTCCAAAAATCTGTCTGATCAGAACAACTATGCCTCTCAACCTGAAGGAAACAGCAAATTTTTTTAATGATGATCAAGGAGAATCCAAAATTGAAGTCATAAATTCATATAAAAATTCAGGACAAATATATTTCTGGAATTCTCCAAACATTCAGTATAGATAAGAGATACATGTAACCTATAAAATCTGTCACTGAAGTCACATTAGGGTGGATGTTTTCTGGGTCATATCTCAGGGTTACTAAAATAAATTTAAATGCCTGTTCTTGAAGACTTAATATTAGCTTTCTCAATTGCTGTTTTATTGTTATTTTTAAGGTAGTGTGTATTGAGATCAACAGACTGGGAGATTTGATGCCAATTTCAGGAATTGTAATACATAGAGAATTACAGTAATTATCACACTGTCAGAACGTTGAAAAGATACAGCTTAAATGACTGCAATTTTGAGGGCATTCTCTTGTGAAACAACCAGTTTCATGTAAATGATCTTGTACCAGTAAGTTAAATATTTAAAATAATTGGCACAATGATTTCCATCAAAATGGTTGTAAACTAGGGTTTGAAGTAAAATTTAATTTAAGGATCAATCTGGATTACTAAAAGGAGTACTTCAAAGTCACATACTTCTCCATAGTCCATGTATGAATAATATGTCTACAAAATTTGAAAGAATATGAACATGATCGCAATGTAAGGGTTTGCAGATAGCCATATAGTGTTCATAGGACAGGGTGGCCAAGAGAAAAAACTTTCAAAAAATTTGGATGCCATATGTCGTATGTGATTATATTGTCACTTGCTATGTTGTACAAGTGTCTGGAAATACCAGAAGATTTAAATGAGATTTCTAAGGAGAAATTTTTTAGGAAAAAGTACAAGGCAGTTTAAGTTTTGCATCCACAAAAGTGAGGGAGATAATTGTCAGGTTCCCAGTTAAACTCATTATGTAAGTTAGGAAAAGACAGATGAAAATGAGAACCTTCAGTTGTGGGTAATAGTAGCAGCAGGGTAAATGTTGTTATTGTGTGGTTACTCATCATTGAATGCTGACTACTATTCATTCTGCATTCATAATACAGAGATATTTGATGGGAGGAGAGGAGTACTAGTATCACTTCACAACAATTAATGGCTCAAGAAAGTAAGCCAACCTTCTCATATGCATGTAAGTCTTATTTAATTTGATTATATGTAGAATCATTACACTAGAAGCTTAGTCTCCACAATTATGTGGTTTGGAAATATCATATAATATTTTTTAACAAAACAGATCTCTTTACCCATAGCACACTTCAACATTTTAAGTATTCTTACTTTTTACCACATTTTATTCACAATTTATATTTTATTTATCAGCACATTGGATGGGCATTATCCATATAGTTATCTTGGACTGCTAACTGTAAATGAATCTAAAAGCCAAATTTAAAATTCTTCAATAATTTAATGTCTTTCATTTTAGATTTTTTGAAATAAATTGCAAATATATGCCATACAGTTTTGTCATCACTATTCAGTTCATTGAATCTTTTGCTTTTGATATGAGTTTTAGTATTATTACAATTTCAATATTTTGTGTTTTTCTTTTACTACATTCCTATTCACTCTTTTCTCTCTCTCTCACACGTAAATCTCTCTAAAGTTACAATCATTACTTGCAATGTTAAGGGCAATTATAAGTAATGATTGTAACTTTATGTGCAGGGTTGTATGGCATATTCATAATATTTTTATGTTCTTCATCTCTGAAATAAAAGTGAAACACACGATAACATTCTGTCATTAATATCACCAAGTGCAAAAACATCAACTTTAAAGTTCTGATCTCTTACCCCTATCTCTGTTTGTTCTCTGTGACTTCATTATGCAATTTCTAATACAAAAATAATGATAATATATTTCATCTATTGTTGAATAAGTAAACTAGTTAGTATACATGGAACATAAAAATGTGCTTGTCTCATAATATCTAATAATTTTCACTTAACTCTTTCATTTTTCTAAAATGTAACCATTTTCTTGTTTGTTTGTTATATTTCTTTGTTCACCTAGTTATAATCACATTTATTGCCCTCACCATTATAATGAAACACTTTTTGCCAAAGTTTTATCAATTTTTGCCTCAACTTATTAGAAGACTTCTGTGTGAAATGTGTACATTTTACCACACATTATTTATAACAATCTCATGAAACTTTCTTAAAACCTCAGACATTTTTCCTCTTACCCTTTTATTCTAATTCCTGAGTGCTTCTTTCTTGCTGATCCCTATTATGCATATTTCCTTCTTTTTTCTGAGTTAGATCCTCAAACTCAATAAATATACCCTCATGGATATTTTCGAGAACACCTATTTGCTTCATATCTAAAACCTATTGCTCTTTAGAATGTCAAGAATAAGGTAAAATACACCTTGTATGTAGTGATTCCATGTGTTTTTTTAACAAATACTCTAACTAGTATGTTTGTCCAGTTATTGAAATGATCCCTTTAAATCGAGTGTCTACCTAGAATATTCTTTTCTCTGTTACTCTCTGCTTTCCTACTTATCTATGGTCCCCAAACACTAGTTCCACCCACTGCAAATACTCAATGCCTGAGGTTTACTTTTAAACATCTATTGCTCTTGGAACCTGATGAATGGAACATCTGATAAATGGGGTGGATGCCTTCCATAGGAAGCAATCTCCTTTCTAAGCATTACTCTAAGAAAGCACATTTATTTGAATTAGGACTGTGACTTTTACTGGAATAATGTTCATAAGTAGCACAAATTCCGAAATGTACAAAATGTCAAAGAAAATTTCAATGTAAATAATCCAATCAGATTTCCCATAAACAGCTAAATTATTCTTATTTGGTATGTATCCTAAAAGTACTATGATATTGAATTTTCTCATTTAATTTACTAAATCTTTGAGTCTAATATTGTGGCATTTATTCTTTGAATGCATTTACATAGTGATGTGTATCTTATTATGAGAAGCACTGTTATGATTATATACCCTATTTTTACTCTGGACAAAAGTGGGATTAGCTGCTTGTCTTTGCACATCTGCCAGGAATATGAATATTTTTATATTCATTGATCCTGATTTTGTCTCCTTGTTGTATTTCTCAGTAAGATATTAAAACCAGAAGTCAGGGACTTTGCAGTTTTGAATTTTTATCAAATTCTTCTTGATAGCTATCTTCTCAATGAACACACACTAAATACTATACTAACTAAGCAAATTGCAAGAGCTTCCCAAAAGAAAATCTTCTTGCAATTTTCCTAGAGCTTCCAATTACATTATTTTGTGAAAGTTTTACTATTGTCCTTGTTTGCCAGTGCTTGTGACAAATACCATACAAGGGTTTGGTTTAAACACCGGAAAATTTTTGTATCACTCTTTTGTTCAATAGAATCTTAAATCAAGTTTTTATAGGTCATGCTTTTTTCTCTAATATGTAGGGTCTGCTGCTGAGTTGTCTAATTCCTTTAGGTTCTATGGTTTGCATCTCTGCCTATTCATATGATGACTCTTTCATTCTTTGGCTTCTTTTGTCTTTAGGTTTCTTCTGGCTTTCTGCATCAGAATATTCTCTGCCTTTTAAAAACTCCAGTGATATAGAAAAGGGCCCATCATGATTTTATTTGTTTTCATCTAATGATGACCTTCAAAGATCCTATTCACAAATGAGTCCACAATAAAGTAATAATAACACTTTCAATGTGCCTATTTTAAAATGGAGTCACATCAACAGTAATGTGGAAAAAGTCTTCAACATATCTTTATGGGGTACATGATTAAATCTACAGCAATAAATCATTTTGAAATATTACTCCCTGCTGAAGTGGGGACTGGGTCAGATCTGATCATTTGACCAAATGTAAGAATTAAATACTAGGGATTCAGTCAGAATTGTAGAGAATGTACATGGACTTGCTCATGGTTTGCCTTGTAAGGTAGGTCCACACTTGACAGTTACATCAGACCACCTGAAGATGCTTAAAGGACCATTTCTGTAGCCCTGGTGAAAAGTTTGAACAGCCTTGAACAAGTTATAGTTTCTATCTTCAATTAATTGCATAAATTGACTTAAAAAGAACCCCTGCTAGCCATGGAAGAGTTGATTTTTTGTCCTTTCTTTTTTCAGAGAAAGTTTTGCAGTTTCAAACTTGGTATTTCCTTACTAGCCAAATCCCCAACCAAATGAATAAACGGGAGTCATTGGTGACCAGGTTCAAAAATTACCAAGGATCATTTGTGGAATTAACTTTAGGAAAAAAACATACATAACACTTTAAAAAGCGGGGACTCAGCTTTTATGGACAGGAAACAACCTTGAAACAGGTAGGAAATATTAAGAATCCAGTTTTTTAAATGCTAGACCACTTCCTTTTAAGTAGTTTTTAAATTGTAAGATAATTTAAATGGTGATTCTTCTCCCTTTTCTACTTTATCAGTTTTCTCAAAAATGAATCAATTATGTGTAGCTATGACATGTGATCAGATGAGCAAATGCAGAAGCACATAATGAAAAGATTAAGGAAAAAAACACTAAAAAGAGGTAACAAATGCTATTATTTTCAAGCATATGCTTCCATAATGTCTTCCTGCAAATATATACCATGTATATGGTATGTAATATTTACAAATGTGTCAACATTAAACTAAAAACACACTTGTATATTGAGAGATATATCTTATCAGATGCTAAATTTACCTTAAATATGTGTGAATCTATTTTTAATCTCCATAATTATTTATATACCTCATTTTAATTCCACTTACTTTGGTCCATTTTGTTACGATAATGTCAGTGTTTACACCAACATTTTTTGTAAATATATGCTCTTTCCAATGTTTCACCATTTAAAAATATAGTTCTATGGCTATAAAACAAGTTTTCCAGAACAACTCATCTAAGTTCTTTTCCATTTTTCAAAATTACAGTAAATTTTTTTCAAGGAGAATCCTTGAAAAAATATATTTTTTGCATACTGTCAGATAAATTGCCTGACATAATTGTGGGTTGGGTATTTGCATATCCCGATATTGAATACCAGTTTAGAATATGAAGATTTTTAGAGCAAGGCCCTGAATCCTCTCTAAATAACTGCGCTTTGTTTGAGAAACAAATTTTGGTTTTCTACTGGGTAAAAGAAGACATTGAACAATTGATTGTGCCACCAAGTTACCATGAGACTGAGCTTCCCATCATGAACTGGGTATTGTCTGACCCACCGAGCCATAATGTTGAGCATGCACAGGAGCACTCCATCACCCAATGGTTGTGGCCTATACAAGAATGGGTTCAAGCAAGCACTGAAGGCAAAAGTAAGTTACAGGAGGAACTGGCACAATGCCTATAGCCCTAATTCCTGTGACATTACCTTGTCTTTCCCAGCCCACAGCTAAGTCCTTTCAGTTAGTTTTCTGTGATCACTTGACTGAAGAAAAGAAAATTGGGCATGAATTCTCAGGCACTTGTGCGCAATGTGCAGTCACCACCTGAAATTGCTACAGCCCTTTTCTTGTATGTCCCTGAAGGACAGTGGTGAAAGGAAATCTTTCCAGGTGGCAGAACTTCAAGTAGTGAACTTGTTTTTCATTTTTCTTTAAGGGTAAATGATCAGAATATCCACTGAATTGAAATACATGGTAACCATCTGTTTGGCTGGATGGTCAGGGAGTTGGAAGGACATGATTGGAAAATTGGTGACAAGGAGGTTTGGGAGAGAGATATGTGGCTAGACCTGAACTTTCTGAATGGGCAGAAAAGTAAACATCTATCTGTCCCAAGTGAGTGCTCATAAAAGTGTGATCTGAGGAGGTTGGGATTTTTTAATCAAGAGAGAGAATAGGATGACCCTTTCTGTGGAGACCAGCCAGCTTCTTTCAATATCCACATCTGTCATTGTACAATGGGCTCTTGGACAAATTAATCAATGTGGCAGCAATGGAGGTTTTGCATGGGTTCAGCAACATGTCCATCCACCCCTCAAGGCAAACCTGATCACAGTTTTTCTTTAGTAACCTATATGCCAGTAGCAAAGGCAAAAACTCATTTCTGTATACACCCTATTGACTGAAGTGATTAGCCTAATACCTTTTGACAGATGATTACATTAGATTACTCCCATGATGGAAGACACAGCATTTTGTTCTTACTAGTATAGACATTTACTCTGGATATGAATTGGTATCCCCTGCACACAAACTTTTTGCCAAAACCATCATCAATGGATTACAAGATGCCTTATCCACCATCACGGTATTTCACACAGCAGTATTTCTGATCAAGGTACTCACTTCACAGCAAATGAAGTACAGCAATGTGCCCATCTTCATGGGGTTCTCTGGTTTTACTATATTCTCCATCACTCTGTAACATCTGGATTGAAAGAATGGTGGAATGACCTTTTGAAAACTCAGTTATGGTGACATATAGGTGGAAATATCTTGCAGGGCTGGTGCAACATTTTCCAGGAAGCAGTTTATGCTCTAAGTCAGTTTCTAACAGATGGTGCTGTTTCTCCTGTGGCCAGAATTAATGGTTGCAGGAATTGAGAAGCAGAACTGGGAGTTGAACCACTCACTATTACTTCAGTTATCCAGAAACAATATTTTTGTTTTCTGTCCCCATGATCTTTTGCTGTGCACTTCTAGATGCTGAGGGAGGAATGCTTCCAAAGGAAACACACCAATATTTCCATTGAATTGCAAGTTATGACTTCTACCCAGTCACTGTAGATTACTATGCCTTTGAATGAACAGGCAAAGCAGAGTCACTGCAATGGCTAGTATGATTGATCCTGATTGCCTTAAGGGAAACTTGAAGTATTACTACACAAAGAAAATAGGATGAATATGTTTGGTATGCAAGAGAACACATAGCACATCTCTTATTAGTACTACTCTAGTGATTAAAGTTAATGGAAAACTGAAACAACCCAAACCAGGAAAGAATACTAATAGTTCAGAACTTTCAGGTTTGAAGCTCTGGTTCAACCTACCAGGCAAAATACAGTACTGTCTGAGTTGCTCTTCTCCACAAACTTGTAGCATTCTGGTACTGGCTTGCCATAATCTTTTGGATTCCATTGCTTGCTCTCTGTTTCCTGTCTCATACAATATCCTAGATCACCACCTTGTATTTGCTCTTCTGCATACCCTGACTTGTGTTTTTAGCTCCAACCTGTGTAATCTCTGACTTTTTTATATTTATAAGGCCTCCAGTAATCCCTTAAGAGCCTCCTAATTCAGATTCAACCACACACAAATACAATCCCACAGGATCCTATTCACAAATGAATCTACACATTAACTGATAATGCTTAATCAAAGTTTCCTCTTACGAATGAGTTCACACCCACAGGAAGTCAGATTTAGATTACTAAAAGTCTTTTGAGAGTTTATGTAATTTAACCTCCAACAACCTGTTAGATACAAAGATCAAAAAAAGGGGGGAGACAGAGACAGTTAGAGAGAGAAAACATTTGACAAAAGCGATGTCATACTTCTGTGAAACTGATATAAATAATTTGGAAACAATTTAGTATGCTAAACTTTTCCATTGAGGAGGATATAATGTTAATAAAATCTACATTATATAAAAAGAAATGGGGACAACCAGGAAGATGATAGCAGACTAAAGAGGTCCTAGAATCAGCTCCTGCTACTGGGCAGTTGGTGATCTCCCAGAGCAATCTAGAGCACTTGTTTGGGGGATCCAGGAACCAGAAGTGAGTCTTGCATTAGCCTTGATTGATTGGAAGGAAGATACTGCCCATCTGCAAAGAAGATTCATAAGTAGAGCACTCCATGCCACGGAGGCCGGTGCCCATCATCTACTGGAAACACAAGGTACCTCGGGAGCTGTTCCGTGGCTGGAATTGGAAGCTCCACTTCCCAAAAATGGGGGAGAAGAGACGGTTGGAAACCAACTACAGCTACTGATTAGTAAATTCAGCGGACTAAAGCATAATCCTAAGAACAATTAAAGTTTGAACCTGTCCAAGTCAGAAAGAGGCCAGTAGCCACCATCTTAACTCTGCCTGACATGAGGGGAAGCAGGGCTGACTAAAAATCACAGTGCTAATAGGGACCTGCTTCTTTCTATCTAAATCAGAATGCAGCTCTAGCCTAAGTCACAGGCCCAATCGGGCAAGTAGGAAGCTGGGGGAGCTACTCCAGCCACTCTGATAAATTACAAGACACTCTAAGTAGGCCGGTGATCATCCTACTTCGGCAGCAAACGCCACCCCAGGAGCAATTCTGTGGCAGGAATTGGAGGCTCTATTTCCCAAAAACAGGGGAGGAAGAGACGGCTGGTCACCAAATTCAGCTAATAATTAGTAAATTCAGCTGGCTAAAGTATAGCCCTAAGAGGGGCTAAAGTTTGAGCTTGTCCAAGTCAGAAGGAGGACTGTAGCTCCCATTGTGATTCCACCGCCAGCATGAGGGGAAACCAGGCTAACTGAAAATCACAGTGACGGTAAAGAATGGTTTCTTTCACCCAGATTTGCCTATAGCCCTAGCCTAGGCTTCAGCCCAACCTCTAGCAGGGAGGAAGCTGGCGGGCCATGCACCAGCCTCTCCAGATAACTTCAGGTACATTTAGCTGACAACAACTGAATAATCCGATGTCTACTCGGGCAACTGTAGTCATCTTTGACCAGCAATGCATAGATTGCTGCCCATACCTGCAGATCAATCCCCACCCCAAGCAGGGAGAAAGGGACTGAAACTTCATCCGTCTCTCTGGCAATGACAGTCTAGGTCTGCATGAGTTGGATTATTCCACACAACTGTGGCTCTGTCACTAACCAGGGCAAAGGAGAAAGTAGTGAGAAGCTTAAATGGTCCTTGGGGCAATGAGTGCAGCTTGATCCTCCACAGCTTCTAGTGCCAACTACATCCTTGACTGCTACTACCCAGCCAGCAAGTGAGAAAGGGCAGGAAGCCCTAAATTAAAGTGAAAAATTGGACCCAGAATAAATACTCAAGTGAGCCAGATGCCAAGACACCAATAGAAAATTAAAATCCACACCAAGAAACAGGAAGAAATAGCCCAGTTAGAGGATCAAGATAAGCCTCTGATTGACATATAGGAGTTGAAACAACTAATCATAGATGTTTAAACAAATCTCCTTAATAAATTCAATGAGATGGCTAAAGAGATTAAGGATATTAGTAAGGCATTGGATGAGCACAAAGAAGAATTTGAAAGCATACTTAGAAACATTGCAGATCTTATGGGAATGAACGTTGCAATACATGAAATTAAAAATACACTGGAATCATATAAGAGAATATTTGAGGAGGCAGAAGAAAGGATTGGTGAGCTTGAACAAATGGTCTCTGAAAGTGATCATACAAAATAACAGATGAAGAAAAGATTGGAAAATCATGAACCAGGTCTCAGGGAACTAAAGGAGAGCAAGAGATGTGCAAACATATGAGTCGTGGGTGTCCCAGGAGGAAAATAGAAGAGCAAAAGGGCAGAAAGAATATTTGAAGAAATAATAGCAGAAAATTTCCCAACCCTATTGAAGGACATAGATATCCATGTCCAAGAAGCATGACATACTCCCACCTGAAAAATCTGAATTGACCAACTCTGAGAAACACAATTCAGAATGTCAAAGGACAAAGACAGAGAATTCTGAGAGCAGCAAGAAAAAAGCAATGCAAAACATTTAAGAGATACCCATTAAGATTAAGTGCTGATTTCTCATCAGAAACCATGGAACCAAGAAATAGTGGAATGATATATACTGCAAGAGAAAAACTTCCAGTCAAGAATCTTATATCTGGCAAGATAGTCTTTCAAAAATGAGGGCAAATTCAGAATATTCATAGTTATACAGAAACTGAGCTAGATTGTGACCAAGAGACCTGCTTTGCAGGAAATGCTAAAGGGTGTGCTACAGCCTAAAAAGAAAAGACAGGAGTGAGTGGCCTGGAAGAGAGTTTAGAAATGAAGATTAAATCAATAAAGGTATTAAAATATCAAAAGACTGTTGAAAATAAAATATGACAGGTAAAACCCAAATATTCAAGGGTAAACTTAAACAACAATGTAAAGCACTTGTATTCAGAAAACTGCAACTCATTGCAAAAAGAAATTTTAAAAAGACCTAAATAATTGGAAGAACATTCCATGCTCTTAGATTGGAAGACTTAATATCATTAAGATGTCAATTCTACTCAAATTGATGCACAGGTTCAACGCAATCCTGATAAAAAAAATCCACCAGCATTTTTTAAATAAAAGGAAAACATGATTATCTAGCTTATTTGGAAGCATAAATGGTTCTGAATAGCCAGAAACATCTTAAAAAGGAAAAGCGATGTTGGAGGACTCTATCTTCCAGTCTAAGTTGTATTACCTAGCTACAGTGATAAAAACAGCATGCTATTGGCATAAAGACAGACACATAGACCAATGGAACTGGACTGATGGTTAAAAGACAGACCCTCACATCTATGGTCAAGCCATTTTTGACTAGCCTGTCAAACCCACCCAACTCTGGCAGAACAGTCCATTCAACAAATGGTGCTGAGAAAATTAGTTATCCATAGCAAAAGAAGGAAAGAGGACCCTTATCTCACACCTTATGCAAAAATTAACTCAAAATATATAAAAAACCTAAACATAAAAGCAATAACTATAAAGCTTCTGGCATAAAGGAAATGTAGGAAACTACCTTCAAGACCTGGTGGTAGGTAGTGGATTCTTAAAGGAGATAAGAGGAGGACTGAGAGGGACTCCTGATATTTAATGTATGTAGAAGTTTTAATTAGCTTTACTGTAAAAGTGTGGAAATGTACAGAATTTATGGTAAAACATTAATGTGAGTAAAAGCTGGCTTATAAATGGGGTTGTGGCTGAAAATCGCAGTCTAGAGATGTAAATACCAAGTGACAGAAAGCTATAGAATAATCTAGGGACTGAATTGCACATTAAACCCAGTAGTGGATGAGAATAGTGGTTGCTGGTTACAGTTACAGATGCAAGAGTGTCTTTTGTCAGCTAGAGCAGATGTACATCAGTATTTCAGGGTGGCTGGAATGTGTAGAAACATGGGAAAAAATACAACTAGAGTGACCTATGGAGTATGGTTAACAGTAATAATGTAATATTCCTGTATCTATGCATAAGATGTACTGTGTTGATAATGGGGGAGTGTGGAAGATGTGTGCCAAATATACACTGTAGACCTGGTAATTATCAGATGATATTATCTCATAGAAATTTGCACACCAATGTTCATAGCAGCATTTTTCACAATTGCTAAAAGATGGAAGCAGCTCAATTGTCCATCAACCAAAGAATCAATCAATAAAAAGTGTGAATACATACAATGGAATATTATTCAGCCTTAAAAAAGGGAATAAAGTCTTGACACAGATGACAACATGGATGAATGTTGCAGACAATCTTCATTGAGTAAAATAAGCCAGGCACAAAAGGACAAATATTGTCTGATATTACCAATATGAACAATTAACATAAGCAAACACATAGAGTCAGAACTAGAACTCAAGTTACTAGGGGATTTGGTGGGTATAGGGAATGAGAAGTTAAGGCATAAAATGTACAGGGTTCCTCTTTGGAATGATGGAAATGTTTTGATATTCAGTGGGGATGGATGGCAACACAACACTGTGAATGCAATTAACAGCAATGAAATACATAACTGAATATCATTAAAGGGGAAATGTCAGATTGTATATATGGTAAAAGAATAAATTTTTTAAACAATCCATAGACTACACTACACAGTGAACTTTAAGTTAAACAACGGACCCTAATGAATAGCACAGTTATAAAAATTAGCTAACATCAAATGTAACATATGTTCCACAACAATGCAAGTTGTTGTTGGTGAGGTGGTATAAGGGAATCCTGTATTTTATGATGATTAAACTGGTATTTTATGCATGGTTAAACCCACAACTTCCCTAGTAAAGAAAAAAAGAAAAAGAAAAAATGAAATATCTGCATATCATCGCTTTTCAGACCAGCAATTAGGTAACTAGATATATATTTTAAATATCTTAATTCAAGCATTGATGATTGTGTGGATAATTAAATCTTTGTATCTAACTATTTAGATCATCATTAGAGAATTTTGACGGTAAAAGCAAAATTTGTGTTATATGTAGGCACAAGGTATCAAATATACCTAGTACATGGCAGACAACTTTCAGAAAAATGTATTCAACAGAATGCACATGATTTTCTAATTCAAACTTTCATTGAGTGTGCAATAATTGGAGAGTTCTAAATTTATTCTTTTGTGTCATTCAATGTGCTAAAAGCATACTAAACCTAAAAATTTGTACCTGAGTCCCTGTGATCCATAATCAATGCCCTGCTCCGGTCACCTTGTGTTTGCTTTCTTTGCATACATGGTCATTTTATAATTCATTGCTCTACTTCTTGATTTCTACTACTTATTTACAAATTTGCAATCCTTTCAGCTATAGATTCAAAAGAATTTTTATTAAATTTTATCCAGCATTTCTATGTGTTTGTAGTAATATTATTTTGAGGTCAACTTAATCCTCCATTTTTTCAATATTGTACGAGCTGTTATACTCTCTCTACACTGTTGTTTATATTTTTACATTACGCTATGATTCATCCATTATAAACTTATGTAAAATGACTCATATTATCTGTGTTTGTATATCATTATGCACATTTGAGTGTAAGTACAAGTTATTTTAATGTGCATATACTGAACTAGAGAAAAAAATTCTATATAACTTATAATATAATATTACGAAGTTGATTTATATTCAATATGATTTTTTAAAAATTTTACATGTCCTCTCAATGACATGCAAAATATTATGAGGTTTCAGTTTGAAACAGAAATTACTTGAGCAAGTTCAATTCAAGCTATTTTAAAGACATGCTGAAAAATTAAATGTATTGATTCTAGGTTATTTAATATACAATAAAGTTAGAAACTAATCAATGAGGAATTGTTCAAAACCATTTAACTTCACTTTTCAAATGAATCTTTATATACAATTTATTTTACTTTGCTGACAATAATGCTATTCTTTTGATTGAGTCCTTGAAGGCTTTCTTAACTTGATTTTGCCTCAGGGTATATATAAAGGGGTTCAAGGTAGGTGAAATAGAATAAATGAGCAGTGAAACCACTTTATTAATAGTCGATTCTTCCTTTGCTGAAGGAGTCATATAAATGAAAATGCCTGGCCATAGGTGATGGAAACCACAATCGTGGGAAGAACAGGTTGAAAAGGCCTTCTTCTTTTGCTGCACTGAGGGGAATCTAAAAATTGTCCTGATGATGTAAGCATATGACAGAACTACACAAGTCAGAGTCATATTTAAGGTCAGCACACCACAGATTATAACTGTTTTATGGACTATGTGTCTGAGCATGCCGTTTTCACCAGGGGAAATGCATCACAGGCAAAATGATCAATGACGTTAGAGTCACAAAATTCCAGTTTTAAACCCAGGCTAATACACACAAACCAGCCATCCAACAACAGATGAAGAGACTTCTGCAGACTGCTGCTCATGATGGTCACGTACTGTAGGAGTTTGCAGATGGCCACATCGCAGTCATAGGACATGGAAGTAAGGAGATAAAATTCAGTTACTGCAAAGAGGTCGGTAAAAAACACTTGGACCATTCAAGCAATGTAGGTAATGACCCTGTCACGCATAATTATGCTATACAAACCTAGGAATATATGCAGAGGTGAAGGAGACCCCTAAGAAGGAGAAATTTTGTAAGAAAAAGTACATGGGTGTTTTCAGATGGGAATCCACAAGAGTGAGTGTGATGATGATCAGGTTCCCATTTATACTCAATATATAGGTGAGAAGTAGAAATATAAAAAGCAGAAACTGCAGATGAGGGTCATCTGTCAGTCCAGCAGAATGAATGTTGTTACTGTTCCTTTTCTCATCACTGACTTCTGACTTCTCTCCAATCTGTATGCCGTATTCAGAGACATTTTCTTATAGATTATTATAACTATTCCAAAACACAACACGTTCAGTGTTTTATTCCCCACTACATTTTAAAAATATATGTTTAACTTCTATTCCTCTTTAATTTTCCCTTTAGCATAAATAGATTGCTGAGGGCGTACGTTTTTCTGGGTAGCAATGATGTCTTTGGCCCTCAAGAATTCTTTCATATTCAATAAAAAAATCAGAAAAATTTCATAAAAGATTTCATATATTTTCCTGAAATATTTTATCTTTTTTTAACAATGCCAATAAATAAAATAAAACTTGTGCTTATTATACACACTCTAGAGGAGTAATTGTGGCTTGTTTTTATTCTAAAACAAGAGTTTCATTTGTTCATTGATTTTTAGGAAAAGAACAGTTAAACTCTTCCCCTACCTCAACTTGCTGCTGATTCTCCTATATAATCCACCCTCTCTCAGAATATATACATAATTTTTGAATATCTGCATTACCTTTACTTCTGAAATTGTTGGTGACTCCCTTTCTCTGTGAATTTCCAGTAAAATGAATTAATTTTTCATCATCAAAATCATTTTTGCCTAATAATAACATATGTAATGCAGAAGTCAAGAACTTTTTGCTCCTGAGGTGGTAAGTTGCTCCACTGATATTTCTCAGACATCAACCATTGGTTATGCAAGTAAGAACTCAAATATTTTCATTATACAGTCATTATCTATCTTAAGGCTTGAGATTTTCTAACATCTATGTATAGAAAAACTTTCTCCGTTGTACCCATTTTATTTATTTTAAGAGGAATTGTAATTTCTTATTCAACTTACTGTGTTCCTTTTTTTACTGAAAATGGGTTGACCTGCCTTTGAATGTTTGTATATTTCCCTTTGTTACAAACATGGGGAAGAAGTGTTGACCTAGACGTGATTTTTCTGAAATTAGAACGCTTCTATGGAATTTGATGTCTCAATCAATAACTATCAACTATTGATATCAAATTTTTGCAGCCCCCCTAACTTCCTTCCATCTTTTCCCCAATATATCAGGTAATTCATGCATCACTCTGAAAACTTACATAGACTTTCAGAGAACTATTTAATTCTCAAATGTATTTCCCAATATATTAAAACTTGTTAAACAATGAAGTTAATAAAAAATTGGCAAATAATTGTAACATACTGATTTCTGTTTATTCTCTGTTTCAAACAAATGTTTGAAATTAACACAGAATTCTTTAATGAAATGCCACCTTGGCCTCAATAATTTTTTTGAGGGAGGCTGATAATATGGGTTCTGGGAATGTGGAGTTGAAGGGGCCTCCTTACAGATTTATATTCATACAAATATACTTTATCTTAATAAATTTGGGGTCAAATATATAGCAAAAGTTTCCATAGTTATATATTATATTGAGTTTCTTTTGGATTTATTACTGCATTTTTTGCATAAAATCCTTCAAGACAATGATCTCTCTCTACACAAGAATAAGTCTCTCTAGAAAATGACATCTCATCAATACTGTTGAATACATGATCAAATGCATTAATTATCACTGAAGTCCATTTTCTTTTCAGGATGCAAACAAGAGCAAATCCTACAAAGGGAATTATAATTAAATAGAAAAGCATCATTATACTTACTCTTCTTTTAGTAAATCAGAGCATCT
This sequence comes from Cabassous unicinctus, assembly GCA_029593785.1. Classification (NCBI taxonomy): domain Eukaryota; kingdom Metazoa; phylum Chordata; class Mammalia; order Cingulata; family Chlamyphoridae; genus Cabassous; species Cabassous unicinctus. The sequence goes on from JAQZBX010058477.1 coordinate 16,643, forward strand.
GATGTTTATACATAACAATATTAAGACTGTAATGTTGAAAGTGATATTTTTGACAAATACATTTATATCTTCATTTACTGGCATGTCTGGGAATGCATAGAGCTGCCAGGATTGCCACCCTCAGCAAGGTTTACAGACTACCTGATAATGGGTTTAGCGCTATTATAAGCCCCCAAATATATTCTTAATCTCTCCGTCATTGAAAAGAAAATAAATTACTCTGAAGGCTGGAACTCTATTCACTGGTAGAAGAGATGATAGTCTAAATAATCAGGAGAGAGAGATGCTTTTACAGAGAAGAGCATGATGTTTTAAAATTGAATATGCCATTAAGTGAAAAAAATGTCCTTTGTGACCTACATTCAAGAGTCTTTAGTGAATTTTCTGGGTACTGACATTTGGAAAAAATGAAACAAAACAAAAGCCATGTAACACTGACTTCAGTGGGGACAATGTCCTTGGAGACAGGGGATGATACATCAGCATCAGACAGAGATCAGGAGGACAACTCTACTGCTTAAATAACATAGCTCATTTTTAAAATTTTTGTATCTACTAAGGCATTCTGTAGATTAAAATCCATTATTATATGATTACATTCCTTTATTATATGGTATGAAATTTTATTAGAGTTGTGCAATTTTATTTAGATATGCAGAAGGAAAAGTTTATACAATGATATGAAACTACTTCTTTTAGTGTAGGACTTATCCTTCCAGACTTTCTTTCTCTAAGTACACACAATACATTATGGTTTTGTTTACAAATGCATAAACATTTGCTACCAATCTTAATATAGATGTGTAAAATATGCTTTTTATCTTTAAAAATATCTTAGAAAATTAAATAATAGCCAATTTGTCACTATTAATAAGTTCGCTCTATGAAAATGTTGGCATTTACTTTAACGATGCCTGAAATACAATGTTCTTCACTTTGTATAGCTATCAATTATTCAATCAAACATATCTTCATACTAATGTTTTCCATATAAGTGAGAATAATTGCTGAAAGTGAAATTTCAAGATCAAAATCTTATTTTTAGATATGTTGTACAATGTTATAAAATGATGTACTCAGAATTTTTTTTTT
>JAQZBX010058478.1:0-17732 GCA_029593785.1 Cabassous unicinctus
TCCCTCCAATAAAAATACTTCTGTTCCCCAGTTGGAAACCCTGTAACATCCATTGGGATTTCTCTTAAGCGTTAGAGTAAATCATTACCTCTTCCCCTCCTCTGAAGTGCATGACTACAAGTGACTGCAATGCAGAAAAGTTTAAATAAAGCTTTAAAAGAAAAACTGCACAGCTGCCCCTTGAGGGAATACAAGATTCATTTTAATGTCTAGCTTCTCTATCTGGCTGAGTCAACTAATAATTCTTTAGTCTGACTATATGGTCCAAAGCTAAGCCTAGTTTTGCTTCCTGTCATGCTGGAAGAAATCTTTGTTCATAGATGCTCCATGGTAGTCTTATTTGAATATAATCTTTCTTCCCCAAATTTAGACAAGCTCAGCTGTAGAAAGTTTCAAAGAGATAGCATTCTGTTTTAATCAAACACTTGGCTCTGTAGGACTATCCAAGCCAAAGAAAATGAGATGAATTGATTTATGACAGAAATCTTTATTATAATGTGTCCTTCAGTAATATGTTAGCATACCCACATACATATGTAAACTCTCACACACCTCATGGATCACCTCATGGATTGAGGTTAACCAGTAAATTAAAATTGAAATGTGGATAACAGTGGGTTGGACTAATGGCAAAACTTCCATATTTTGTCTGGTAAGAAACTGCAAATTTCTCAGAATTTCCCTGAGGAAAATCTGTGACCAGAGACTTTAAAAAATAAAATATATAGCACCCACACCTCACCCCCAGAAAAGAATAGATCCCAAATGATACAGTTACAGTAAGTGTACTTCTCAGAACAAGAACATTCATTCCACTTCATACTCTTGCTTCTGCACCCTCTGGCTTCAAGAGAGTTTGCCTCTCAGCTGGGGCAGGGAGGTTCATAAGGGCACTTGGGCTGGGTGTATCCTGGGCTCTGTGGGTAGAGGGGCAGGCTGCAGTCTGGGAAGAGGGGAGCCACATTCACCTGAGGAACTGTCAAGTGCATCACCTGTGTATCAGAGCTCTCCAGGTCACTGCAGATGCTCTCAAGCTGAGCCAGGCTGATGTCTTAGGGTTTGCTGGCCAGGCATTCTTTCTGCCCAGAGTTTTGGTGTTTGCAGGAGGGATCCTCCTCACTGCTGCCACCACCACCACTACCTTCCTCTTCATCTCAGCCATCTGAGCAGGATTATAATGGGAGTCCTCCCTGCTGCTTCCACTCCCTAGCTGATAGTGTCTTGGTTTGTCTTCGATGTCCACTTGGATTTCCCTATTGTTGCATCCTCTTTCCTGTGGGTTGTAGGAACTGATTTTGGAGTTGGCCATCACATATTCTCTTGCACTGTAACTAATTTCAAAGATCGACTGTGTCTTTGGGAAAACCTCCTTTTGGACATTGGCTTGGACTTCTAACCTGCTCTATTTCCTTATGCCCAGGGACAGAATGCCCCTCTCAGTATGTCCACTGGGAGGAATGCAAAGCTGTCTATTTCCTTGCCAGGGGCCTGCAGGACATTGAGTTCACCTATAGAGCTTCCACTGGTGATCACTGCACTAGTCAGACCTTCAGGTTCCTTCCCCCCATGCTGGGATTCTGGCAAATGCACCAGGCATCTGTTACTGATTGGACCATCATCTTCTTCAAATTCATACCCCTTTTCCCTTGCTTGTGCCAATGCCACAGCCTTCACCATGATAGAGAAAAATAGGCACGACCCCATAGACATAAGACAATATAATGGGGATGCCAAAACCAACACTAACAGCAATATATGGACATATGCAGTGATAACTGGGGAAGCCATACCTCATAAAGTCACTTCTTCTGCCATAGCCAAAGTCCTTTTGTGCTTGGAGGTTTTTCTTCCCTCCTGCCTGCTGAAGATCTTCCTGTCAACACAGCCATGAATGCCAGTGACCATGGCAGGATTGGCAGTGCCAGCCATGAGGGAAATTCCCAACAGAGCACCAATCAATGTGTCCAGAGTTGTCTTCTCAAAACACAGTTTCTTGCCCAAGAATGTGCAACTGCAACTGGAGGGGCTGAGTTAATGTAAGTCTGGGATCTCTTTCAGGCAAAGCCAGGAAAATCCACAGACACATTCCACACAGGTCATGTGATTATAGCTTCCGTGACTGTCTCTGTATCTCAAACTACGTCCTCTGTTTACAGGTCATACCACAGGTTTATTTCGGAGGCCATGTCTGCTTGTGGTGGTAGCAGAGCTTAGCCTGGACGTCTTCCCCCTCGCAGGTCAGCCTTGGGCAGCTGGCACAGGCACAGGCAATGGACAGCAACCTGCAGTCCAGGGCCGGGCACCAGCGGCATCTGGGTCAGAGGCCAGGCAGCCGTGAGCATGAATCCCTCTTGCTCTTGCACCGGTGGCAGGTCAGTGAGGAGATGACACTGTAGAAGGTGTGGAGCGGCGATATTGGGCTCAGGTGCGGCTGCATGTAGGGAACTGGAGCGCGGGGACTTGAGTCCTTCCTGGAGCCATGGCCCATAGCAGCCGAGGGGCAACAGGTGAGGGGCACCCAGCGCCACCAGCCCCATCAGCAGGCGCCCCGGCCACCACCTTCTTTGCCACCCTCCTGGAGATAGAAGGCTGCAACACATTTTTAATGTAAGGAATGATCCATTGTCTTACTCAGAGCTGTGGGGATTTTTCATTCCCAGGTCCCCCAATATACCAGAGCAGACAACCTTATTTTTCTTTTAAGATTTAAACTAATTTTAATTCTGAGTTATGAGATGGATAATGACATTTTAAATGGAAAAAAAAATGTATGCACTCCCAGAAATTACTCCCTAATTAGCTGTTTATTTATGTTCCATTCTTCATTGTTATTTACATGCAGGTTAACACTATAAAACAATTATAACACATCATCTTCAGTTGTGCATTTTTCAGTTAATATCCAAAGTTATTTCCTGTTTAAAACCAGTCCTAATAATTACAATTAAAGATATATAAAAATTGGAAGTGACCAACATAATAGCATTTTCAATCACAACTTTTATTTCATAAATAGTTGCAAGTACTAGTCTATTGAAAGGAATTTTAAAATCCTTGCATAGTACTCATTACAAAATTCTACATTCAAGAGTCCCAGATCACTTCTCAATCCTACATTTTAAATTTTTTTCATTAATAGGTCTTTAGGCAATATTCTGAATTCATGAATGAATTGTGTGGAAAAAACAATATTGTTAGATATATTTCTCAGTCTGATATTTCAGATGTTAGCTCCAATTGAAGGCTTTTTTGAGAATTAGGCACAAAAGGGCTAATACCCTGTGGCTGATATATGAAGAGACTGTTTATATTGCCTGGAAGCTCCAACTAACTGGACTCCACCCCCATTCCACCATGTAACTCCTTCTTTTCCCCAGGCCACTGCCTGATTCAGTCATCACAATCCTGACTTTCAGTAGAGCCATCCAGAATGATACAATTTACACTTTAATCCTATTAGGCTCTGAAGCAATTTGCAAGGCAAATGAGTGTCAATCCCCACATAATCTTCAGACTTTGGCTTCCATGTACATAGACTAGCTAGGACAATATAAAAATCCAGAGTTAGTACCAGTCTGAATCACTTGCCCCTTTCCTAGACCAGCTAAATTGCTTGCCAGTTTGGGAGGCTGAAGCTATGGATCTCTCACAGTCCAGCTTGGAAGAAGTGCCTTGGGGATGGGCAAGTCCAGATTCCCATGTGCCATCGGGTCTGAGCCGAGAACTGGCCTGGGCTTGGGCAACGGATAACTTTGAAGCACTCATCCATCACTGCAGCAAAGTCCCTGAGCTTTTCTTCAATGTGATCTACCATGCATACCGGTGGCAGCCATGGGCTTTCCCCATGCATAGGCACGTGTCTGATGTCTAGAGGATCCAAAAATGCTGTCGAGACCCGCCTGTCCAGGAGACGACGCCTGTCACCACAAAGGAGCTACAGTCACTTCAGAAAGAAGTGGACACTACAGACAATGTGGCCCAGTGCAGCCTGAATCAACCAGCAGAGGTCAACATCGGCAGAGGTGGGTGAGTGAGCATCCAGAGCAGCCCCTGGAGCCCAGGCCACCCTGAAAGCTGCTGAAAACAAAGTCTTAAATCAGGGGAAACCAGGAAAGGAAAGGAACACACAAAGTATTGCACCCTTCCACCAACACCGGGAAAGGTGCCTGAGACACTGCTTTGAGGGCCCTCCTAGTGCCCCTATGGACTATTCCACTTGGACTGTGCCCTGCACAGCTAGGTGCCTTGAGGTCTGTGCCATGGAGAATATGTCTTATTTTGTTCTTCTCCTGAATGGCTTAAAAGTTTTCAAATTAGCAAGCCACCTCATACAATTACTAATATGATAAATTTTTTTGGAATCTACTGAGCTTGTCTTGGTTCCCCTATAGTGTACAATGATTAAAGCTTTTTTCACTATGAGAATAATGAAATTCTTATTCACATGTGGGAACTGATTTGGGGATGTGTAGTCAGGATGAGGAGGGGTATATGGGTGTGACTGGAGCTGGAAGGAGAGCAGGGATCCAGGTCAGAGCTGCAGACAGAATTCAAGGGGCCTTTGACAAGGTGTGGAATTTACTGGAGTGAGAAAGAACAGCTGGATCAGTTTCAGTTTGCCTTGAAACTGAGTGCAGCCCTCCAGGGGAGAAGGCCTGGCAGAGGCACACACCACCAAATGTTCCTTGAATGGTCTGAAGGTTACATTACCCAATGGGTGGGGCAGAACACCAGTTAATAGAGGCTAGAGGAAGAACTCTAGTCCTCTGTGCCTTCTGAGTTGACAACCATGGATTATGATGAATTAGTCAATGTTATGGTTTTAATTGCCAATTTTAAAGTAAAGCAAGGAAAGTCTCTATAATCATTTTATAACATTTTTATACTGAAACACTTATGGTCAGGGAAAAAAATGAGGGAATGGAGATGTAAGGAATTTCCTTGTTTAGCTCTCAACTGAAAAATGTGGCACAGAATTACCTAAGCTATGTTCCAAAGTTACATATGAAGTAAGAAGTAGGGGAAACGAGATTAAAAACCAAGGTTTGTTGAAATTTAATGCTCTCACCCTGATTTACAATGCTTTCTGCCAAATTCTCCATTGCCGAATACCCTCTATTTTCTTTATTAAAAGATAAACGTCACCAATATAATCAAAGATGCAAGTTTTTTGAAGAAGAAATTGCTGGACCTGGGACCTCTTAAATAGGTGTTGCAGGAGTGCTCTGGGCTTCTAGGTTAGCTGGGTAACATAAAGGAATTTTTGAACATGCCATAGGGTAGGCAAGGGAGTAAAGAGTTTAGTAAGAAGCAAGAAAAGAAATAGTACACACTTGAGACATGGGTATGGGCCTGCTGCAGGGTGAGACTCACAATGTAGAGCCCTGGGGTAGGCTTCTTTAAGGCCTTTCATCCTCCCCTTTCCCCATATTATGGAGTGAGATCAGCTATTTGCTGACTTGATTGGTTGCCTTTCTACATTTTCAGCTTTCAGGGATCCAATGAGGAGGCCTTTCTGTTTGGAGGTTATCCAGAGCTTCTTTTGAGCCTGGGAGTTTCAAATGGGACCTCAGTACCAAGGTCTTGGTGGTTTTTTGGTTGTAAAGTTTACAGCTTTGTTTTCAAGTAGCTGCCAACCCTCAGGGGCTTTCTCGGTGGGTTCTCCTGGCTGTGTTCTGACCAGCAGCAGCCTTCCCTTCTTTCCTATACTAATCTGCACAGGGGGTAAATGAGAGTGAGAGTTTCAAAAGCCATCTTGTTCACAGTTACTTATAAAGGCATTTAGGGTATCATTAAAGTTCCTTATTACATATGAGGACCTTACAAACAGGTCTTAAATTGCAGAAACCTGATATTCATTAATTAATACAATATGCTTGTCTATTCAGATAAGCTATAGCTACTGGAGAGAAACTAGGTTATCACTAGAGTTGCTTAACTGAAACTTTAGAGGATGTGGTCTACTTTCTCAGACAGCCTCTTCAGTACATTGTTTTTGTCTTCTGAAAAGTTCCTGTCATTTCTCAGAATGGGACCACTCCCAGCAATGCCCAGTGTAGGTGGCCATTTTAGTTTACTTAGCCTAATTTCTAATGATCTGTGCATGTTTTTATGGAAAAAAATTTTATTAAAACTTAACTGGGACTTTCTTATAAGTTCTAATTTTCTTTCTTTTTAAAAAATTGGACCATAACAGTAGTTCACTTCAATTATGTTCTCATTCTTTCACTCTCACACTCCCTTTGTCTTTAAAACAATGTAATACACACCTGTAAACTCTCCACACAAAACAAAAAGTAGATTCTTCATATTAACTACCAACAGTTACAATTTCAGAGGCATATGGTATCCAATCCCTATGTTTAATTGCTGTCAATTCTTCCCCTTTCACATTTTTTTCTTCTTCATTTCTTATCCCATGTTGTTCTTATTATCTTCCTCAATTGTAATCCCAAATGGTTTTGTCTTGGCTTTATTTTCCTCACTGTCAGTAAAGAATTAAGTTGCAATACTGGAATTTAAATTTAAATTTCCTGAAATTTTAATTTCACTTAAAAGGTTTATTACAATGCAGATTCAGGTACAATAGGTATTCTGTGTCAATAAGCCTGGGGAGGGCAGAGGTATTTGCATTTCTTATAGACAACCAGGTTATGCTAATGTTACAGACTATTTGAGTAGCACCAATATAAAACTTATGTAGGTCAGATGATTCTTAATTCTGTAATTTTTCATTATATTCCCTTAATTTTAACATTTTTCCTTTAGATTAATTTTATCAAGGCTATGATGATCAGACATATATTTTGTGCTGACTTATGACTCTAAATGTCCGCTCAAATAACCTAACTTAGTTTTTCCAGAATTTTTCTGGGTAATCTTTAAAGAGAGGCCAAGATAGATGAACACTGAACATTATTTGCTTAGTATTTGTCTGTGATCATAATTCCTTCACTCTAAAAAGCCAAACATTTTAAGATGTGTCATTATTGTACATATCACAAATATAATGGCTGCTAATTAAACTATGTCACAGTGCTAAGAAACAATTCCAAGATTTATATCTTTTTGGATATGAGACAATGAGAATTATCTTAGCATTGATTAAATTTAGATATATCTTTGTCTACTCTTTTATTTTATTTTGTATGAAAAAATTACAGAATAGGAACAATAGGAATAATTTTCCAGTTACACTGAGTAATTATCGTTCATATACTCTAATGTTGTTATTTTACATTTATCTGGTCTACTCCAGCTCTATTTTGGTTACTATTTGCATGGAATACCTTTTTCCAACCTTTCACTTTTAGCTTGGTTGTGTCCTTATGTCTGTGGTGGGTCTCCTGTAGACAACATTTAGATGGCCCATTTTTAAAATCCATTCTGTCAGTCTAGGTCTTTTGGTTTGGAAGTTCAATCCCTTAACATTCAGTGTTATTACTGTAAAGACATTACTTACTTCATCTATTTTGTCCTTCAACTCTCTGTTGTCATATCATTTTATTGTCTGTCTTCTTATCCTTTAGTTTACTATTCCTAATAATTTTAATTTCTAAACTCTTCTCTATTTCTCTCACCCTTGTTTTATTTCCTTTCTGGCTGCAGCACCCCTGTTAGTAGCTCTTGCAAATCTGTCCTTTTGGTAACATATTCTATCAGTTTTTGTTTGTCTGTGAAGATTTTGAACTCACCTTCATTTTTGCAGGACAGTTTTGCCAGATACAGAATTCTGAGCTGGCAGTTTTCTTCTTTTGGTACCTTAAATACATCATATCACTTTTTTCTCTCCTCCATGGTTTCTGACGAGAGGTTAGCACTTCATCTTACCAAGTTTCTCTTGTATGTGATGCTTTGCTTTTTTCTTGCTGCTTTCAGAATCCTCTCTTTATCTCTGATATTTGTCATTCTGAATAGTAATTGTCTTAGGATAGGTCTATTCGGATTTATTCTGTTTGAGGTGTGTTGTCCTTCTTGGATATTGATATTTATGTCCTTCATAAGGGTTGGGAAGTTTATGGTCTTTATCTCCTTAAAAATTCTTTCTGCCCCCTTTCCATTCTCTTCTCCTTCTGGGACACAAATAATGTAAATATTTGTGTGTTTCACATGGTCATTCAATTCCCTGAGACTCTTTACAATTTTTCCATTCTCTTCTCTTTCGGTACTCCTCTCTTTTCCAGTTCAGATGTTCTTTCTTCAAAATCACTAAATTGGTCTCCAATAATTTCAAATCTGCTCTTATATGCCTCTAATGTATTTTTTATCCATTATGTCTTTCATTCCAATAAGGTCTGTTACTTTTCTTTACAGGCTTCCAAATTGTTCTTTATAACCTCCCAGTGTTTTCTTAATAACCTTTATTTCTTAAGTCATATTTTCTTAAAATTCTTTAAAGTGATTTAGGAGAGTGTTTGATTATCACTGATTAATTATATTAATCATTTATCTCTTAAGGATATTTGGTTTGTTCTTTTGGCTGGGCCATCTCTTCCTGTTTCCTAGTATGGTTTGTAATTTTTTGCTAATGTCTAGGCATCTGAATATGTTGGTGAATTTACACTGATGAGTGATTTCTCTCTTTTGCCTATTTTTTTTATCACAACTCTTTGAGATTTGGTTCAACTTATTCTCAGTCTAAAAATTTGTCCAGCTTAAGTATTCAAAATTAGGCCAGGGATTCACTAGTGGGGTGCATATTTTCTCTCAGCAGTTGTATACAGAGAGCACAGTTTTTGTCTACTCAATTTCCAGACTGACCAGCAGATGGCACTAGTTAGTTTGCCTTTCCATAGAGGCGTTTTAGTCTTGGCTTTCCTGTGTTCTTGTGTTGAATCTCCACAGCTGAGATTCAAAGCAGGCTCTGCTGGCTGTATTCACTGAAGAAAAGCACCCTGACCTCCCCTCCCTTTTCCTTTGAAACAGCTGACAGGGAGAAAGGTGTCTGTTCCCCTCTCATTTGTCTGAGTGAGCCAGGGGCTTTACCCTAGCTTAATATCTCATAGTTGGGGGAGCAGCGGCCTTACTGCCCACCACAGGGCTTGGTAACTCACATTTTTCATTTCAACTTCTTCATCTCTCTGTCCCTCACCCTCCTGAGAGTTGGGTTGCACTGTCCTCATCTGCTGACCCCAAAGTAGGTCCCTAGGACAGCTTTTGGCTCTTTCTCCCTTCTTTTTGTGAGAGCATTCAGCTCTGCCTGTTAGTTCATCATCAGCTTCCCACAATCTCATTCTTTTATTTTAACTCTAGTGTCATTTCCCTTTATTTACCTAGTGAAAACAGCATAAATCTTAGAGTTTAGAACTGTACTTTTTAAACTATCAACATGATTGCATTTGTTTCATCACAGAGTAACTCAATACATTGAAATGTTTGTGTAAGTAAGAAAATCATCATCCTCATTCTTCCTGATTCTGTAAAGGTGCAATTTTTAAATATTTTTCTCTTTCCATATCTTTCATTCTCTCCATAGAGATTGAGTGAATTATCTGATTGTAGAATTTGGGACATCTAGACATGAAAAGTTCAGCACCTCCCATTTTAACCTCTTTTCTAAAGCCAACTTAAGTACATGTTCTAGTGTGTTTGATTCTCCATGCTCTACATTTCCTAGATGTACCAGTCTCATTTGATGTTTGAGATTTTGTAACTCTGCCCATGGGTAGATTGGTAAATGTAAATTTGCCATTTATTTTTAACAAATCCATTCCTGGTATAAATATAATGTCAATCCTGCAATCTGGTTTTTAGTGTTTGTGTGATTTTCCTGTATCCCATCTTTCAAATTTTCCAATTCCAGGTAACCAACCCAAATTTTGAGTTGATTATTCCATTATTTACCTTATACTTTAGATTTAATTTATCAATATGTATACAATAATTATATGATGGCACAGATTAGAAGTATTCACATATTTTTCTTTGTAGGATTAGTTATCAGTATAGATCATTTAATTTTGGATTTTCTTTTGGTGTATTTTGCTAAGATTTATGTGTTCTTTGTGTTTGTTTGGGTTCTATTTGCATTTCAGAATTTTGTTTTATTGTTTTCAAATATTTTATTAAATTTCATTATTTATTTTTACTGATATGCTTGAATTTTTCACCGCTCATCTTTATGATATGTGGCTTGTGTCTATCAGAGTCCATTTTAATATTGTTATCCTCTTCAGTTTTGATAAATGCAATTATTCTAAGAATTTTTGTCAAAATTAATTTTTAATTTACTTCTTTGCTTTTAAGAAATATATTTGTTAATCTTGTTTAACTTATTTTTCAAATTATTGCTTTGCATACCGCTTATATTAAATGTTTTTTAAAATTTCAGATACGCACATACATATACAAGTTTTACTTATTTAATTTACATTGTGTCCCCAAATATTTATAAGATGTTATTTTCAATATATTTTATAATTCTTTTAAAGTATCATTGTTTTTTAGGATAGTATTTCAAGGTGTTTTACATTCATGAATGTTAATTACAGCTATAGAACTGTGCTGTTTATCAAACTTTGCTTTTCCTTTGTGGTAAAATTGCAGGAATGTGAGAACAGTGCAGAATACAAGGTGTTATATTAGAGAGGTGGGGCTGGGTAGTTTGCACAGGTCATCATTCCAGCTAATTACTTATTCTTTGGATCACAGGGTTTAGCATCATATGGGATTCTTAACTTTTTTGTTCCACAGACCCCTTTGCCAGTCAGGTGAAACCGATGGACCCCTTATAAAGTCCAACTATACTGTGTATTATTTAATAAATACATCACCCCCACACCAACACATCCCCACAAGAATAATTTTTTTTATTTCAATTCAAATTCATGGACCCCTTGTTAAAATCCCCTGCATTATCATTTAATCATGGCACTTGTTTTAGCTGTGCCTGTAATTACTTCATCTTTACAAGTCCTTGGTTTAAGCACAGCATGTCCTGGTTAACCTTAGCTGTGAATTCTTAACCTAGTAGAAGGGTGGCTGGAGCCATGAATGTGAATTCTCTGCAACAGCAGGTTCCGTTTTAAGTGTAAAAATGATGGTTTACTGTGTCTATGAATTCTTAGTCATAACACAAATTTCATAATAGCATCTACATTTTAGCTTTGCTTGTGATTTTTAACTCCAGTAGGTACCATTTTTCACCTAATCAATGGACAATAGTTAAAATATTTGACATTACCAAGTTTTGGACAACATGTGGATCTTTAGAGGTTTTTATATATCACCAATGTAAATTGTTAGAGCCTGAAAATTTTATCTTATGAAGCTGCATTTCAAATATCTCAAAACCCAGCAATTCCATTCCAAGGTTTACACACCCAAGAGAAATTCTTTCATGTGTATACCAGGAAACATGCAAGAGAAAGTCCAGATCTTTATTGTTCCCAGAAAAAAACATGGTTGGGAAGAAGGACCAATGTCTTAATAGGAGAGAGGATGAAATCAAATATGGCACATCACAGTATGGAATATTTCACAAAATAAAGTAAATGGACCACAATAATATTCAAAAGCATGGCTGTACCTTAGAAATATAATATTCAGAGGGACAAAAAGTTTCAAAATACTGCCTAGATCATGGCTATATTTTATAAAGTGAAAACATCAATATATGTAGATATGTATTGATAAAATAAAACTATATAAATGTAAGTAATTGAATACCCAACTCAGAATTTCAGTTGGTTGTTTTGAATTTATGGGTTGGAAAGAGATGATACAGGAAATCACACATACACTAAAAGGTAGATTCAAAGATGGCCTTATATTTACAACAATGGATTTATTAACAATGAATTTTAAAATTGCATTTATCCATTCAGCCACAGGCAGAGCTGTATAACTTCAGACCTACCCAAACAATGTGGGTGTGCCTATGAATTGCTGACCATGGAAAGGCAAGCACTGTAGAAAGTGTGCATTAAATGGCAGCAGGATTACAATAAAAGGGTAGAAGGGGAGACACTAAACTTTTCCTTTCCAGATCCCCTCTCAAATTTACAATCAGGTAATTCACTCAACCTCTATGGAGAGAACTAAAAGATGAGGCATGAAACTAAAAGTGTTCATAGTTTTCAATGATTGACAGGTCATGGGACTGTGAATCAATGCCCCTGTGGCATAAGTTGAAGAAACACAGCTTCCAGCCTTAACCCACCTGACCAAATGAGCTAACCATCACAGCCTGTCCCTCCCAAGAATAAACAAAGTGGAGTAGATAAGGTCCATCATCCCTTCCAGGCCCAAACACCACCAAATCCTCCCACATTCCAAGATGCCCTAGCCCACTCCCCACTGGACATTTGGCCCTAGTCTGTACTCAGTTTCCCCACCTATTGATGTACTGTATAAATTCATATCCACCACCCTCTGGAGGTGGGCTGAAGTCTCTCTTCAGACTCCTGCCATGCCTGTGGGGGGAGCTGAAGTCTGTTCTTCAGACCCTCTCTGTTGGGAGAGCCTCCCAATAAACTTTCTGCCTGCAATTTTAAAAAGTGTTTATGGAAGATGGTATTTGATAGAAGCTGGAGGTGTGGGAAAGATGAGTTTCTAACTTACAAAATCAATTCAATATATTGAACTACCCTGAGAAAGGAAAAATCAAATTATATTTATAGGCTAAAAATTACAGCTCTAATTTCTGTTATTTGCAGGAGGTAAATAAAATGATGTTAGGGCTGAAATAAAGGAGTGGACAAACATATACCTGAGTTTAACCAATTCTGAGATCAATGTTTTTTCTCATTTTAATATTTCTGAAATAAATATATATGATATCTTAAAATTAGTTATTTCTTACCATATTGGCATAGTTTATTAAACACCAAATAACTTTTTTAGAGATATATAGAATAATGACACAACTTAGCAGTGACTGGTTCCTTAGATTGACAGAATTATGATTTAAATCAAAAGAAGTTCAGTGCAACCTTAGTAAGATATTGGGTTAGCATTTATTTTAAAATTATCTAAAAAATTCTGGCAAAAAACATATTAGATTATTTGAAAGGAAAAAAAGAGCTATAATCCAATATGAAACATGGCTGCTCATCACAGCCAGAAGGAAATTAATTCAAAGGAAAAATGTTAAAATTAGTGGAATATACATGAAAGATTATTGCAGAATACAGAATCATCTGACCTTTATATATTTTCTACTAGTACTTCTCAAGGAAAACTATTATTAATGCAAATTACCTTGGCCCATCCCAGGCCTACAGAACCAGAAATGCCTGAGGTGAGCTGCTTGAATGTACATTGTAATGAACTCCTTAAGTGATTTCTAGGCCTGCTTAGAGAAGCACAGAGAACTGCAATTTAAGTTCCAGTCCTCCAACTTCATTCCTTGCAGTCAGAAAGGAAAGTAATGGAAGGACAAAAAGATTTGAGATTATGACTGGGGAAGTTCTAAGAGAGAAAATAGTGGGATGAAGCATGGAAAAGAAAAATGCGGATTTGAATGCGACAGAAATTAGAAAAACTAAACACAGGGATTGGCTATCCTATGACCCTGTAGTGTTGATAGTTAAACAATGTCAAGAACCTATCCAGAGCCTAGTTTGTGCTTTGGGTGGAGAGCTCATAGGAGACTTGTATGTTATTCCACAGAAAGAGATTGTGAGCAGAGAAAAAGAGAGAAGTGTATGATGGAAGAGTTTAATTGTTACATTTGAGCCAAAGATGGCCCCTGTGTTAGTGCTGTGTGTTTTTCTGTCCTTCACAGTAGCTTGGGGCCCTTTAGTCCCCCAAAAAGCCTACCCTGCTGTGAAAGCCAAATCCTTGCAAGTCCAGTTGGTTTAAAAATACTCCAAATAAATGTTTCTTATCCATTTAGAGCAGATCTGTTTTGCTTACCCTGCAAAACTTCTTCCAATATCTGCTAGTCATTGAAAATGTAAAATCCTGTTGTTACAAGTTCTGAGCCTAGAAAATCTCTGACCCAGAGACACTCTACTGTCCTGATTTTGAAACATTGTTCTGAGGGCTAAGCCTCCACTCCCATGGCCCCTCTTCCTCTTCTGATGGTCCCTTGCAGCATCTGGAAAGTCCAATATTGAGAAGAATTACCTCTCCTTGGCAGCCTATTCAAGTGCCACCAAATAAATTTTGTGTGTTAGTACCAGCTAATGGTCAAATGCCTTAATCAGCTCTGAAAACCCCAAAACTGAATGCACCACAGTCTTGAATTGAGGATTATGTTTAACCTGCAATACAGGGTTGTTCATCTGAGGTCCAATTCAAAAAGAAAATCAGAACTCATAAAAAATCGCTGTCAACATTTTATTACAGTTTTCCCAAAAAACCCCACATACATATGATTGCATTACTATAAACCAAATATATTGTGTAACATATTGTTTGATTCCAAAAATATTTATATGTATCCAGTACATTTGGTTGAGAATTGTTATTTATTCATTTGTGTTTACTTTTTCATTTTTAATTGTTTATATTTTCAATTATTAAATGTAGAAAATAAAGGTTAAAAAACACATACAGATCAGTAGAAAATTAGGTAATGCAGTATATTTGACAATGGAGAATTTGGCAGATGACATAGTAACACTTCAGGCCAAAGGCATTAGAGTGAACAGATGTTTTCAATCACTTTTCTCTTTCTTATTATATAATGTGTAACTTTGGAGGAAACTGCATTTGTACAGTAATTTAAAGGACAATAGAATTATGTGAATTAACTTAAAATGTACATATTCTTGGAACCCAAAACTTTAACACCTGGCAGTGAATTACACACACATAAACCAAAATTGCACAAGTTGGGGGTGAATATTGCCAAAACAGAGAAGTTGGGAAATGTGTAACAATATGAATTTAGAAATAAATAAGTTGATGTCCCCAAAGAGAATGTCTACATTGGTAAATGAAATTTCATTATGTAGATACAAAATGTTAAAAGAATAAAAGCTGTCCCTAAAAAGCTGACTCAGCCAGCCTGGGGTAAGAAAGGGAGTAACCATGACCCAGTATTCTGATTTCAGGGCTGCTGTAATCTGGGGCCCTGGCACTTTGTGTGTGGAATTCTAGGCTTATGCTTTATGGGGGGGAAATGCTGCTCCATCACCTCTGTCTTGGACCTGGAGACACAGTGTGTGGGATTAAGAAGCCACCAGAAAGAGCATTTTTATGCTTTTCTTGCTTTTAAGGCAGTTCTAAAAGTAGGGGAAACTGGGTTGGGACTTTAATCCTAGCAGAAAATTTCTTGAGAAGGCAAGGCCTGATGATATTAACCTAAAAATTCAAGGATCTTGGGCAAAATTACCCAAAGTTAATCTGTATGTGTGATAGATTGTATGGGGTTAAAAGAAAAAGTACTTGTGGACCTGGAGAAGGTAAGCTAATCTGGGGGAAAACCATACTGCTAGTGTGGGGGCAGACAGAGAAACCTAGGTCTCCCAGAAGGGGAATGCTTGGGGGATGCATAAAGTAGTATTTGGAATTTGGCAAAGCAGGGATCTTTGCCCTATTCTTAATTTAAACTTTCACTCTTCTATTTTATCTCTTACTGTCAAATTGCTATATTCATAGGTCCTCATGATATGTGTACAAATGTGTAACTGCAAGAAGCTAAGGTCTTAGGCTCCAGAAGCAGACTGGGTTAAAGAGCAATTACATCACTTTCTTGATGAGTGACCCTCAGCAAGTTATCTAGGCTTCATTTTATCATCTCTTTAATTGAAGCCAAATTAACTCTCATTTATGAAGGTAGTTTTTAATGAATATAATTGATAATGAAAATTACTGTTTAGATAATAATGCTTATTTTCACTTTTATTGATATCATCCTGGATGGAAACATAACCTTAATAAGAACAATGTAAAATGGATTCTTTTTAGGAGCATTCTTTCCGCATGTAGATTGTTCTCTTTTGTGCTTTGTTTTTCTTGAACTAAGGAGAAAAATATCATAGTAGAACAATAAAGGACAAATAATGAAACAAAAAAGAAAATGACAAAATAGTACTGAAGAAAAATATTAGAAGCACTAGTTAGATGAAAAGTTTATGTGAGAAAGAGGGCAATCACACAGCTGGGGAAGACTCGGATAAAAGTTTAAAAAGATAGAAAGGCTCTGTCTGGGTGGTTAGAAGGGTGCGGCCAATGCAGAATTCTTTGAGTTCAAAGTGACAGCTGAATTCCAAGGAGAGGTGAGGCACTGTCAGCCTTTGTTGTAGGTGCACCAGAAAGAAGCCTCTAGGGTGAAAAATAGTAATAGGTCAGTCTGCAATTGAACAGCATCAACCATCTACAAGGTACAGGGAAAAGAGATGATAAAGCAGCCCAAACCAACATAGCAGCAGCATTCTCACTACTTGAATGTACTTGTTGGAAGAATCTTTCCATCAATTATCTAATCCTCTTATATTCTGAAAGAGTTGTGGCGAGTTTGCCTCAGTATATTTATAATTCAGCATATGCTGAATTTGGCTTTGGGAGCTCAAAGTGGTTTTGTGTATTTGTGTCTGTGTGTGTATATTCCTAACACACAGATATTTTATGAATATACAATTATGTTGTTCATATTTTAACCAATTTTATTGATACATATTAATATAGCATACAATCCAGCCAAAGTGTGCAATGAATAGTATTTGATATAATCACATAGTTATGCATTCTTCACTTCAATCATTATTAGAGCATTTTAATCATTCCAATAATAATAGTAATAATAAACAACAAAAAACAAACAAAAATCTCTACAGCTTAATAATCATCTCTCAATCTCTCTATGCTTTGCCTGTCATACATAGCTGCTATTTCATTTCCATTTCTTTATTTTGAACTTTCATATTTAATTGAACATATCTTGCTATATGTTGGACACATATTCATATAGATTTCTATTTCTTTTGCTTTTCCTATGAGCAGTTCAAACATAAACATAGAGGGCCCTCTCAGATTTTAAAGGAGAGACATAATCTGGAGAGTCCAGTGAAATTTGGTTAGCATCGCTTATTGTATAGTCAATGAATATTCAGATTCTGATTTGAGTCATTATGGTTCTCTATAAGTGGACTAATTTGAAAAATGGTTTCATTTGCTCTAAATGACTATAGAGTATTCTCATTAATGATAAATCTAGTTCTAGGAACATGTGCTATAGTAGAATCCTTTAATTTTGGAAAGAATGATGCATCCAGAAATTGGATTACCATGCTGTTTTAAAAGGAATGCAGTACATTTTAATAAAGTAAGAGGAAAACAGGTCGAAAATAGAGGATCATTGGGCTGTAGAGAGAGATAGCAGTGCACCAAGTGACTATAACACATAAAGGGGTAACACTTCAAAATGGGGTGTCACATTAAGCAGGAAAACCCTTGCTGGGTAGTCCCTCTTCCCAACATGGCTCTCACTCAAAAGAGTGCAAACAATGGCAGTAATTCTATTCAAATCCCCTAGATGGGAATTGCTGACAAAGACAGGAGATGATTTATTAGGGAATCTAAATTTATGCAATTCAAAATTAAACTCTTATTCTTAAGTAAAAATTCTGCTGATCTCCAGCATCTGTGTTTTCTATTCAATCCTGGAAAAAGTTGTGTGTCATGAAATAAACTAAAGGTTTCAGCTGATGAAGCAATCATTTAATCCAACACAGTTAGGAGGAAAAGGTGACAACATACCTGCAAACATAATCAGGGGCTCCCTCTATCAATGCCTTGCCTAATTTGCCTGGCTTAGTCATGTTTCCCTTTGAATGACCATC
>JAQZBX010058479.1:0-17733 GCA_029593785.1 Cabassous unicinctus
AAAAAAAAGATTGAGGACTGAACAAAAATAAGGGGGGAAAGCAACTATGGAGTAAGGTAAAATTATTATTATTCTAGCAATGGAAGAACTTGTATCATTGATATAAAGGCAGTGACCACCAGAGATTCTGAGGGGAGGTAGAGGGAAGAGTAGGTGTAACATGGGGATATTTTAGGGATATTGGAATTTTCCGGAATGACCTTGCAATGATGGATACAGGCCAGTATACATTTTTCAAAACACATAAAATTGTTTGGGCAAAGTGTAAACTATAATGTAAACTGTATCCCTTCATTATTACAATGTTTCATTATGTATTCTTCAATTGTAACAAATGTACTAATGAAAGATGTTGTTAATGTGGGAAAGTTTGGGAGGGGGTGGGATATATGGAAATCTATATTTTTGATGTAAGATTTATGTAATCTAAAGATTCTTTGAAATAAAACTTAATTTAAAAAAAAAGCAAAAAACCAAGCCTCAGTCAATATGAGCATTGGTTTAGGGATTTGTTTAGGAAAAGACTCATGGCATGACCCTGATTTTTTGTTGTGTCAAATTTGATTCCTCAGGTTCAATGAGTGTAATTCTTAAGATTCCATTAATTTAAAATATATAGTATGAATTGAATGAATGCTCTTTGGGAAAAAAGGAAAGATTCAAATCACTGGCTTAAACTGATGAGGGAATATTTTACATAAATAGCTATAAATAATGCATGTGTAAAGAAAAAAGATCTTGAAGATGCTTTCCTGTATTTTCTTCTAGGAGTTTTATTGTTGTTTTATATTTAGGACATTGATCCATTTTGAGTTAATTTTTCTATAAGGTATGAGAAAGGGGTCCTCTGTCTTTATTTTGGATATGGATATCCAATTCTTTTAGCAATTTGTTGAATAGACTGTTCTTGCTCAGCTGGGTGTACATAATCACCTTGCAAAAATCACCTGACTATAAATGTGTCAATTTGTTTGTCTATGCCACTACCATGCTGTTTTTACCACTTTAGCTAAGTAATATGCTTAAAAGTCAGAAAGTGAGAGTCCTCCAACTGCGTTCTTCTTTTTGAAGACATTTTTGCCCATATGAGACCCCAACCTTCCAAATAAATTTGATAATTGGTTTTTCCATCTCAGAAAAAAAAAAAAAAGCTTTCGCACTTTTATTGGGATTGCATTGAATTTGTAAATCAATTTTTGTAGAATGGACATCTTAACTATATTTTGTCTTCCAATCCATGAACACAGAATGTCCTACCATTTTTACATAGTCTTTTTGGATTCTTTCAGCAATGTTTTGTAGTTTTGTGAACATAGTTCATTTATATCCTTGGTTAGGTTTATTCCTAAATATTTGGTTTCTTAGTTGCTATTATATGTTGTTGTTTTTTTTTACAGATTATAGAATGTTTAATTTTACAGATTACACATCAGTAGTGTGTAGAAAATATTGGTTTTTAAATATTAATCGTGTATCCCACCACTTTGCTGAACTCATTTATTAATTTTAGTAGCTTTTTTGTGGTTTTTATAAGATTTCTAGATGTAGGAACATATCATCCACAAATAGTGAAAGTTTTACTTCTTCCTTTCCTATCTGTGTGCCTTTTATTTCTTCTTTTGTAAAATAATTTTTTATTTTTTTAAAAAATACTTAGATTACATAAATGTAAAATATAGGGATTCCCATATGTCCCACCTCCCACACCTCCCACAACCTCCCACCAAAACATCCTTCATTAGTGTGGCACATTAATGGCAATTGGTAAACACATTCTGGGGCTTTGCCATTAAGCATGGACCATAGTTTACATTGTAGACCACACTTTTTAACACACAGTTCTGCATGTTATATGATGGTATATAATGGCCTGTATCTGTTGTTGCAATGTCACTCAGGACAATGCCCAAGTCCCGAAAAAGCCACTGTATTACAACTCCTTTTTCCTCTCCCTGCCCCCAGAGCCTCCAGTGGCCACTGGCTTCCATATCAATGTTGTAATTTCTTCCATTGCTTGAATCACAATATGTCTGTAGTAGAATACAAGTAAATCCACTCTAGTCCATAGCTCTTCCCACCATCCTGAAGAGTCTGGGATGGTGATGTTACTCCACCTCCAATTGAGAGGGAGCTTATATCCCATGGGGAAGATGGATGGGATTATCCTGACTGCAGCTGCTGACTCTCTCCATTCCCTGGGATGGTCATTGTCCATCATCATCTCCCCGCCAGTTCTCCTGGGTGAGTCCAATGAACTGTAGAGTAGGAGTTGCTGCTCCACTGAGGTTTTGGGCCCAGCTGGCATATGGACAGCCCAAAACTCAAGTCTCTGGATGTACACCTACAAACTCCAGCACCAAGTATAGTTTTGAATAGAAAGGACAGATGAGCCATGTGCAGGGAAGACATAGCTGAGTCCAACTCTGTCACTCTTAGGGCACTAACTCCAAAGTATGGCTCACTGGGAAGACACAAAACTCCAGGGCTATCTGCCCTGACATAGAACTTGGGTGTCTCCATAGCCATCAGGAGGCCCACTATTTGGAGTGATATCCACTTTGGAATTCTATGAGATCCTACTGAGATGTGTGTAAGTGTTACTTCTGGGATGACCTCCCAACTCATTTTGAAGTTTCTTAGCCATATAAACTCATTTGTCTTTACTTTTCCCCCTTTTAGTCAAGGTCTTTTTCAAGTCACATTGCCAGTTGGCATTTTTTAAAAATCCCTCGGTGCCAAGGAGGCTCAACCCTGGGAGTCATGTCCCACGCTGGGAGGAAGGTAATGCATTCATATGCTGAGTTTGGCTTAGAGTGAGGCCACATTGGAGCAACAAGGAGGCTCTCAGGAGGCAACCCTTAGGCACCCAATAACAATTGGCTAAGTTTCAGTTTCAAGAACAAAGACTCATAAGGCAAGTCATCAATATCAAGGGTCCATCAGTGGATCATCCTCCTTTGCCAGTCACTGCCCCTGCATTTGGGGGACTGTTGTTCCTCCCTTAGAGAATGTGGCAGAGCTCTCCAGGATGGGAATTCACTGGTCTCTCATTTATTGAATGATTCTCCACGTACAGTGACAATGCCCTGTGAATATTTGAATAAATTTATATACCTCATATTTATGCTCAGGTGAACTTCCCCCCATGCATCTCCTATCCCTGACACCCCACGTCAATGATCCTCCCCCATCACAGTTGTAACCCTTCTGTGATCCAAGCTTCTTCAGAGATGAAGCCATTACAATAGCTGAATATAATTAATAGGAAAATGAAATAATAATGATAAGATTAAATGTAAGAGATAAAATACAAATTTTTAAAAAATAAAACTAAAATTAAATTAAAAATTTGGATATTTAAAAAATTAAAAATATAAAATAATTTTTTTTGTACCTTTTGCCTTTCATCACTGCAATATCTGGTGTCCAGTCTGTACCGTGGCACCTTCCACCTCTCATTCACCAATGTCTCACTATTATTCATTTTGTTTTCAAAGAAGTTTTAGGTCACAGCAAAGTCACACACAGAATACAGGAGACTCTCATATATCCAAATCCCCCCTTTCTTCCCCCACCCCATATTAATATCTTTGTATATGTGGATGGTTGCATTGTTATAACTGATATACAGATAGTGAAACATAGCTACTAAACATTGTCAAAGGTTTACACTATGGTTTACATTTTAGATCGTACACTTTTATAAATTTTGATGATATTTACCATGTCCTGTGTACATCACTGTAACGTAATGAAGAACATTTCCACTGACCACTAAATACCCCCTGTTTGATCTATTCTATTCCTCACACCCCATCCCCCCAGGGCCCACAATGATCCCCTGGCTTGACTTGTTGGATAACAAGATTCCTAGTTACATGCAACAAGAGGTCTTGACACATTGGTTTGTCCTCCTTTATTAGGAACCTCCCTTGCTCTTGAGAGACTCCCACCTGTCTATTTCTGAACAAATTGGTCCTCCCAAAGATGGGAGTCAAACTCCTTCCCACTCATTATGTGGGTCTCCACCCACTGATACAACACCTTATGACAGAATGAACACTCACACACTTCCAAGAAGCCTGCTTTAGGTGTGCCCTGTTCCAAATGCCGCCCCCCCCCCAACCAATAGCCTAAACCAGTGACCCTTCCTTGTCATTTTGCTGTAAGAGAATTCCCAACTCTGTACTTTCAACCACATACCCGCAGATCCCCAGTGTTCACCTGGTCCCTCTCCCAACCCTCGCCCCCAGTGTCCTGGACCTTCTAACCCACCCTTCCCAATCTACCCACCTGTCAACCCTGTAAAACCCAACCCAATAATATCACTACCGTCCTGTCCTATCCCTTCAATAAATAGATACACTCTATCACTTTACCATAGATTACATCCCTATGGGTGATGGCTCACAACCTTCTCCTCTCTTTCTATGTCTTGTAAACATATCTTATAGACAAAATCTCTCTGAGACTGCTCGATTTCCTTAATTCATATCAGTGAGGTCATGTACTGTTCATCCTTCAATGCCTGGCTTGCTTCACTCAACATAATGTCTTCAAGATTCATCGATGTTATCTCATGTGTTAGCACTTTATTCTTTCTCACAGCTGAGTAATATTCCATTGTATATATGTATGGTGCTATTTTATATTGAATTTTTTTATTTCCTCCCCAGATTACACATCAGTAGTGTATAGAAACATTAATTATTTTTACATATTAATCTTGAATCCCTCCACTTTGCTGAACTCAATTATTAATTCTAATAGCTTTTTTTGTGTTTTTTTTTATAGGATTTCTAGATATAGGACCATGTCATCCACAAGTAGTGAAAGTTTTACTTCTTCCTTTCCTATTTGGGAGCCTTTTATTTCTTTATCTAGCCTAACTGCTCTAGGTGAACTACTAGAACATTATTGGATAATAATGGTGACAGTGAGCTTCGCTGTCTTGTATCTGATCTCATCAGAAAAATATTCAGTCTTTTTTTTTTTAAAGATTTATTTATTTTATTTTATTTATCCCCCCCTTGCTGCTTGTGCTGCTGTGTCCATTCGCTGCGTGTCTTCTCCGTGTCTGCCTTGAGGTCTTGCCGCATCAGCCCACGGCGCTGCGCGAGCCGGGCTGCCCTCCCAAGGAGGCGCCGGGAAGCGAACCAGGGGCCTCTCATATGGTAAACGGGTGCTCTATCCATTGCGCCACACCCACTTCCTGCCGTGAGGTTCCTGCATCAGCCCACCGCACCGCTCAAGCCGTCGTGCCCTCACAAGGAGGCCTGGGGATGCGAACCCGGGCCTCCCATTTGGTAAACGGGGGCTCTATCCACTGAGCCACACCTGCTTCCCAATATTCAGTCTTTTACCATTGAGTAAAATTTTACCTGTAGTTTCTTTTATGTATGCACTTTACCATGTTGAGAAAGCGTCTTTCTATCCTTAATTCTTTGAAGTGTTTTTATCAAGAAAGGGTGCTATATTTTGTCAATTATGCTTTTTGCATCAATCAAGAGGATCATGTGATTTTTTGTCTTCAAATAATCAGTGTGTTTTATTACACAAGTTTATTTTCTTGTATGGAACCACCCTTGCATACCTAGGATAAAACACATTGATCATGGTGTATAGTTATTTTAATGTGCTTTGGGATTCAATTTACAAGTATTTTGTTGAGGATTTTTGGATCTATATTCATTAGAGATATTGGTCTGTAATTTTCTTTTCTTTCTTTTTTTTTTTTTTTTTTTCCAGTATCTTCATCTGGTTTTGGTATTAGGGTGATGTTGGTTTCACAGAACAAGTTTGGTAGCATTCTCTCCTGTTCAAATTTTTGGAAGAACTTGAGCAAGAGTGGTATTAGAACTTTTTTGAATGATTGGTAGAATTCACCTCTGAAGGTTTCTGGTCTTAGGCTTTTCATCTTTTGAAGGTTTTTGATGACTCTTTCGATCTTTTCACTTATAATTAGTTTGCTGAGGTCTTCTATTTCTTCTAGGGTCCAGGTACGTGGTTTTTGTGTTTCTCAGAATTTGTCCATCTCCTTTATATTGCCTAGTTTTTTGGCATACAGTTGTTCATGGTATCCTCTTATGATCTCTCTTATTTCTGCGGGGTC
Organism: Cabassous unicinctus; assembly: GCA_029593785.1. Taxonomy (NCBI): domain Eukaryota; kingdom Metazoa; phylum Chordata; class Mammalia; order Cingulata; family Chlamyphoridae; genus Cabassous; species Cabassous unicinctus. The sequence continues at coordinate 6,113 of JAQZBX010058479.1, forward strand.
AGTGATAATGTCCCCACTCTCATTTATGATTTCATTTATTTGCATCTTCTTTCTCTTTTTCGTGTCAGTCTAGGTAAGGGTTCTCAATGTTAAAGGTTTTGGTTTTCTTTATTCTCTCTATTGTTTTTTTTTTCTCAACTTCATTTATTTCTGCTCTGATATTTACTATTTCTTGCTTCGGATTGGATTGTGGTTAATTTAAAGTACTTCATCTAATTTCTCCATGTGTGCAGTTAGAGCTTCAATTTTACTTTTCCTTTTTTAATGTAAACTTTGAGGGCTATAAATTTCCCTCTTAGCACTGCATTTATAGTGTCACATAAGGTTTGATAAGCTGTATTCTTATTTTCATTCTTTTCAAGATATTTGCTTAATATGCTTAGAATTTCTTCCTTAATCCTTTGATTATTTAAGAGTGTGTTCGTTAATCTTCATATACTTATGAATTTTCCCTTTATCAGTCCATTATTGATTTCCAGCTTCATTCTGTTATGATCTATGAACCATTGGGGGAAAAAAGACTATCCTGCTGATTTGGGGTGAAATACTATATTGATGTCTGTTAGGTCTACTTCTTTTATCATATCATCCAAATTCTCTGTTCCATTATTTATCATCTGTCCAGATGTCTTATCCAATACTGAGAGTAGTGTATTGAAGCCTCCCACTATTATTGTAGAGACATGTATTTCTCCCTTCAGTTTTACCAGTGTGTGCCTCATGTATCTTGGGGGCAATCAAGTTAGGTGCATAAATATTTATTATACTTATTTCTTCTTATTGAATTTCCCCCTTTTATTAATATATAATGAATTTCATCATCCCTTTTTAGCAGTTTTGTATTTGAAATCTATTTTTTCTGATATTAGTATCACTACCCCAGCTATTTTTTGGTTACTATTTGCATGGAATATCATTTTCCAACCTTTCACTTTTATCCTGGTTGTGCCCTTATGTCTGAGGTGCATCTCGTGTAGACAACATATAGATGGCTCATTTTTAAAATCCATCCTATCAGTCTATATCTTTTGATTGGGGAGTTCATGCCATTAACATTCAATGTTATTACTGTGAAGGCATTATTTACTTCATCCCTTTTGTCCTTCAGCTCTCTTTTGTCATATCTTTCTATTGTATGTCTTCTTAGCCTTTAGTTTATTCTTCCTAATAATCTTCATTTCTAAATTCTTCAAATCACTCAGGCTGCAGGATTCTCTTTAGTATGCCTTCTAATTCTGATCATTTGGTAACATAATTCTGTTAATTTTTTGTTTGTGAAGACTTTGAACTCACCCTCTTTTTTGAAGGACAGTTTTGCTGGGTACAGAATTCTTGGCTGGCAGTTTTCTTTTTCAGTACCTTAAATACATCATACCACTTTCTTCTTGCCTATATGGTTTCTGATGGGAAGTTGGTGCTTAATCATATCGAGATTCCCTCGTACGTGATGCTTTGCTTTTTTCTTGCTGCTTTCAGAATCCTCCCTTCACCTCTGATATTTATCATTCTGAATAGTAGGTGTTTTGGGGTAGGTCTATTTGGATTTTTTCTGTTTGTGGAGTGTTATAATTCTTGGATATAGATATTAATATTTACCTATTAATATTTATGTCTTTCAGTGTGTTTGGGAAGTTTTTGGTCATTTTTTCCTCAAATATACTTTCTGCCCCTTTACCATTCTCTTCTCCTTCTGGAACACTGATAATGTGGATGTTTCTGCATTTTGTATTTTCATTCAGTTCCCTCAGACTCTGTTCCATTTTTTTCTCTTCTCTTCTCTTTCTGTTCTCCTGTCTTTTCCTTTTCAGATGGCCTGTCTTTGAAATAGCTAATTCTGTCTTCAAGCAATTCAAATCCGCTCTTATGTGCCTCTAATGTATTTTTAATCTCATCCATTGTGTCTTTCATTCCCATAAGGTCTGTTACCTTTCTTTCCAGCTTTTAAATTGTTCTTTATGCTCATCCAGTGTCTTCTTAATATCTTTTATTTCTTTAGTCATATTTTCTTTAAATTATTTACAGTGATTTAGGAGAACTGCAAGATTATCACAGAATAACTTTCTTAAATCTTGTATACCTTCAAGATTTGGATTGTTCCTTTGGTTGGGCCATCTCTTCCTGTGTCCTAGTATGGCTTGTAATTTTTTGCTGATATCTAGACATCTGAATATGTTGCTTAATTTACTCTGATGGACAATTTCTCTTTTTTGTCTTTTGCTTTTTTTTCACATTTATTCTTTCGTATTCAGTGCAACTTAGTCTTTAAAATTGCCTAGCTGAAGTTATCAAAATTGCCCCAGGTACTCACTAATGTGGTCTACATTTTCTCCCAGGGATTACAAAAAACAATTTCTGTCCATGAAATTTCCAGACCTGCCAGCAGATGGTGGTTGTCAGTGCACTTTTCCACAGAGGGTTTTCAATCTAGGCCTTCCTGTGTTTCTGTGTTGAATCTCCAGAGCAGAGATTCAAAGTGTGCTCTGCTGGTTGAATTCACTGAAGAATAGCCCCCAACTACCTCTTCATTTTCCCTTGAAACTGCTGACAGGGAGAAAGATGTCCTTTCCTCACTCAGTCAGCTGCAGTGAGCCAGGGGTTTTACCTCAGTTTAATATCTTTAGGGTGTAGGAGGGAAGACCTTCCCAGCCACCAAAGGGTATTGGTAACTCACATTTGTTGTTTCAGCCTCTTCATCTTTCTGCTCCACAAACTCATGGGAGTTGTGTAGCACTGTACTGGGTTGCTGACGTTCAAAGCCAGTCCCTCAGATAGCTTTTGGCTAATTCTCTATTGTTTGTGTGAGAGCATTGAGCTATGTATATTTGTCTGACACTATATTCCCCAGGGTCCTGTATTTTGTCAAATGCATTTTCTGGATCAATCAAGAGGATCATGTGATTTTTTTTCCATTAATTTATCAATGTTTTTTTATTACACTAATTGATTTTCTTGTTTGAACAACTCTTGCATACCTGGAATGAAACCCACTTGATCATGGTGGATAGTTCTTTCACTGTGCTTTTGGATTCAGTTTGCAAGTATTTTGTTGAGGATATTTGTATCTATATTCATTCGGGTTATTGATCTATAATATTCTTTTTTGGGAATATCTTTATATGATTTTGGTATTACAGTAATGTTGTCTTCATAGAATGAGTTTGATAGCATTCTTTTTTGTTCAATTTTTTGGAAAAGCTTGAGCAAGATTGGTATTAGTTTTTTTTGAATGATTGGTTCAAATATGAAGCCATCTACTCCCAGGCTCTTCATCTTTGGGAATTTTTGATGACTGTTTCAATCTTTTAATTTGAGATTGGTTTGTTGAGGTATTCTATTTCTTCTAGGATCTGTGTAGGTTTTTCATGTGTTTCTGTGAATTTGTCCATCTCATCTACATTTTATATATATATTTTTTGTCATAGAGTTGTTCATAATATCATTCTTATGATCTCTCTTATTTCTGCAGGAAGTGTTAATGTCCTCCGTTTCATTTTTGTTTTAATTTATTTCTGCTTTCTCTCTTTTTTCTTTAGTCAGTCTAGTTAAAGGTTAGGCTAGACATTGAACTCAAAGAACCAAGTTTTGTTGATACTCTCTTTTTTTTATTTTTATTTTTTGTTCTTGATTTCATTTATTTCTTCTTTGATCTTTACTATTTCATTCCTTTGGCTTGATTTGGAATTAGTTTGCTGTTCTTTTCTAATACCTCCAGATGTGAAGTTAGATCTTCAGCTTTAGCTCTTTCTTCTTTTTTAATATAAGGATTGAGGGCTATAAATTTCCCTCTCAACAACTGTGGTGTTCCATCTGTTTTGCTATGTTGTATCCTCAATTTCATCCATCTCAAGATATTTGCTGAATTGTCTTGCAATTTCTTCTTTGACCCACTGATTATTTAAGAGTGTGTTGTTTAGTCTTCATATATTTATGAATTTTCCATTCTTTATCCATTATTGATTTCCAACTACATTTTGTTATGATTTGAGAAAGTGTTTGGTATAATTTCAATCTGTAATTTCATGAAACGTGTCTTGTGACACAGCATGTGGCCTGTCTTGCAAAAGGATCCATAAGAACTTGAAAAGAATGTATATCCTGCTGTTTTGAGTTGCAATGATCTATAGGTGGCTGTTAGGTCTAGTTCATTTATCATTTTATTCAAGCTATGTGTTTATTTGTGCTCTGTCCAGATGTTCTATCCAATACTATAGTGCTGTATTGAAGTATCCATCTATTTTGTAAAGAAATCTATTTTTCCCTTCAGCTTTACCAGTGTATGCCTCACGTATCTTAGGGCATTCATGTTAAGTGCATCAATATTTAGTATAGTTATTTCTTCTTGGTGAGTTGCCCTTTTTATTAATATTTAATAACCTTTTTCATCCCTTATAACAGTTTTGCATCTAAAATCTATTTTTTCTGATATTACTATATGTACTGTAGCTCTTTTTTTGTTATTATTTGCTTGGAATATCTTTTTTCCAACCTTGCACTTTTAACCTGATTGTTTCCTTATGTCTGGGATGAGTCTCTTGTAGACAACATAGAGTGGCTCATGATTTTTTATACATTCTATTAGTCTATGCCTTTTGGTTTGGGTGTTCATGCCATTAACATTCAATGTTATTACTGTAAAGGCATTTCTTATTTCATTCATTTTGTCTTTGGCTTTTTTATCTCATGTCATATTATTGTCTGTCTTTTTACCATTAAATTTCCTCTCCTAAAATTATTCATTTCCACACACTTCTCCAAGTCTCTCACCTTTAGTATCTCTTGTAATTCTGGTCTTTGGTAAAATATTTTATCAGTTTTTGTTTATCTGTTAAAACTTTGGACTCACAGTCACTTTTGAAGGACAACTTTGCCAGATATAGAATTCTTGTCTGACAGTCTTTCTCTTTCAGTACCTTAAATAAATTTTACCACTCTTCTTCTCCATGAGTCTGATGAGAGTTTAGCACTTAATCTTACTGAAGTTCCCTTGTATATGGTGCTTTCCTTTTCTCTTGCTGTATTCAGAATCCACTCTTTATCTTTGATATTTGTCATTCTGAATAATAGGTGTCTCAGGGAGGTCTATTCAGATATATTCTTTTTGCAGTGCATTGGCCTTGAATATTGATATTTATTTCTTTCATAAGGGTTGGAGAAACTTTCAGTCATTTTTCCTCAAATATTCTTTCTACACCATTCCCATTCTTTCTCCTTCTGGTACACCAATAATGTGTATGTTTATTAATTTTGCATTGTCATTCAATTTCCTGAGATCCTGTTTTATGTTTTCCATTCTCTTCACTTTCTCTTCTCCTGTTTTTTTCCAGTTCAGATGTTCTGTCTTTGAAATTAATAATTCTGTCTTTGAGCATTTAAAATCTTCTCTTATGTGCCTCTAATGTATTTTTTATTTACCTGGTACATTTTTAAAAATTTAATTAAATATTATTATTACATGAACATACATAAATAAGTGCATAGTAAAATTTGTGAACTTACAAAACAAACTTGTAACATCATAGGGTGCTTCCAAACATCACCACACCACTAACACTTTGCCTTGTTGTGAAATATTTGTTACAAATTATGAAAATATATCATCAAAATATTACTTCTAACTATAGTTCATATCTTACACATCATATATTTTTAATGTCATCTATCATGTCTCTCATTCCCATGTGTCTATTACTTTTCTTTACAGGCTTTCAAATAGTTTTTTATGCTCGCGCAATGTCTTCTTAATATACTTTATCTCTTCTTTCATATTTTCTTTCAATACTTTAAATTGATTTAAGGAGTTTTGTGATTATCATTCATTAATTGTCTTAATTCCTGTATCTCTTTATGATATTTGGTCTGCTTCGTTGACTGAGCCATCTCTTCCTGTTTCTTAGTATGGTTTATAATTTTTTTGCTGATGTTTAGGCATCTGCATATGTTGATGAATTTACTCTGATGGCCAATTTCTCTCTCTTGCCTATTGTTTTATTAACAGACATTTTTAATATTCAGTTTGACTTATTCTAAATCTTTGATATTGCCCAGCTTAATTTATTAAAATTTTGCCAGTGACTCACTAATGGGACAAAGATTTTCTCCTATGGTTTAGAGTACAAAGAGATCCAAAATCAGTTTTTGTCGATGCAATTTCCAGACAGGCCAGTAGATGGCACTTGGCACACCTTTCCACAGAGGTTTATCTCTCTCCATATTCCTGTATTTTGGTCTGGTCTGAGATGAGATTCACTTTGGGCTCTCCTGGTCAAATTCCCTGAAGAAAAGTGCCCCAATACCCCTCCCTTTCCTCTTGTAACATCTGACAGGGAGGAAGATGTATGTTCCATTCTCAGTCTGCTGCAGTAAGCCAGAGGTATTCCCCAGCTTAATATCTTGGGGGTGGCAGAGGGAACCCCTTCTTGACCACCACAGAGGATTGGGAACTCATGCTTGTTGTTTCAGGTTCTTTTGTCTCTCTTTTCCTCACCATCCTAGGAATTGTGAAGTACTTTCTTGTTGTGCTGACTCCAAAGCAGGTCCCTCAGACAGTTTTTGGCTCTTTCTCCATTGTTTTTCTGAGAGAGTTGGGCACTTCCTATCTAATCTGCCACCATCTTCCCACAATTCTCAGGGCAACATAAATATTTAATGGAGACTCATTCTTCATAAAATCATAGATTTATTTTTGAATCTTTATTTTGGACAAAAGCTTCTTCAACATTATTTTTATATATTTAATTCCTTCTTAATGTTGTTAGTATTAGTATTGTTATTAATTATTATTACCATCCTTATCTTTGACTTCTAGCCTCTCAGTATTTGTGTTCTTCACACTTTCATCCTAGACTCTCTTCTCTTCTCTTGATATTTACAATACTGCCAATATTTGCATTTATCATTATTCTTGCCAATGATACACCATCCAATGATACCACAATCCATTCTCATTCTAGATTAAAGACCCATTGGTATACCAGCCTAGCTACCATTGCCCTTCAAAGAATTCAAGGAACCTCATTAACAGTCTAAGAGCACAACCTTCAGTTCCCTTGAACCATGTACTTTAAAAGTCACAGTTACTGAAAAAAAATTTGTCTTTTTTCCTAGACTCTCTATCCAAACCATCCTCAAATTGAGTTTATTTTTTCTGAATACCTTTCACTTCTTATGCTTCTCCCATCTCACTCAACCCAAGATGCTGTAATATTGCTATTAGACAACTAAACACTTTTCACCTTATCCTCCTACATCTTCTATGAGTTCTCAAGACTAGGTATCTGCCCTATATCCAGAGTTATAAACTTCACAATATTTAATAAAACTTCATGCATATAGCAAAATTAAAAGGATTTTCCAGTGAACCATGTGTTCTCATTACCTAATTTCTACCATTATTTTTCCTACATTTGTTTTATCACTTATCCATCCATCAACTCATCTTGTTTTTATGCATTTCAAAGCAAGTTGCAAACATCAGCAACATGTCTCCTTAAATACATCAGTATGCATATCCTTAATTAGAGTTTATTATTTATTCATCATTTTTCCTTTTGAGGTAAATTTTTCAAACAATGTAATGCCTAAATAATTTCATTCATTTTCTCAATCTTGATCACTGCACATAACTGTGTAACACAAGCTTCTATCAAGGTTTAGAACTTAATTCCTATAATAGAAAATTCCCTTATAATCTTTTGCAGTAATACCCCATGCTAAGATAGGACTTGTTCAAGTCATCATTAGTCTGATTTTTCCATCATATGCCAATCTTGTTTGTTCCATGAGTTCATATGAATGGAAAACATAGATGCTTCTTTCAAAATAGAAAAATATTTAGAGATTCACTCATTTTGTTGATATTTGCATTTCTGCCTACATCAGCATTTATCATTAATTCTTGCCAGTGACAACTAATTTTGCATGTATCATAATGTTCCATTTTATTTTCATTATTCTGTGATTCTATGTATATAGTAGATTTATTTATCAATTCATTTTTTACAAATTGATTTTCTTGATACATATTAATAAAGCATAAATCCATACAAAGAATACAATCAATGTTATTCGGTCAAATCACATATTTGTACACTCATCACTTCAATCATTTTTATAACATTTTTATTATTTCAGAAATAATAACGATAATAACCTTAAAAAACAAAAAAAGAAAGGAAAAACTCAACACTCAATCTTTTTATGCTTCTGATGCCATACGTAGTTGTTATTCTTTTTTCATTCTTTCCAGTTTATATTTATATTTTGTAAAAACAGTCTTATATATGCAATATCACACATATTTGTGTTTTCCATGAGGCTTCTCATGGACTTCTACAGTCCCATGTTACATTTTTTAGCTTTCCTTACAGTAATGTACATACCCTTATATTTTAGCTTTCAACCACTGTCATGCCTATTCAATAGCTCTGATAGTCACAAATATCATGATGTGCTCTCATCATTTCCATTCATTTCCAAAGATTTGCAAACAATCTTATAACCAATTCTGTAAAGATTGATCCATAACTTTCCATTCTCTACCCTCATTCCATTTACTGGTGACCTATATTTTAATTATTAATTCCATGAGTTTATATAATGCATTTAATTCATAAAAATGCAATAATTTTGTGTGTGTGTCTGGCTTACTTCACTCAACATGGTGTCCTCCAAGTTCATCAATGTTGTCATATGATTCATGACTTCATTTCTTCTTACTGCATAACATTCCATTTTTAATAGGGTAGTTTGTCTTTTTCTTGTTGAATTTTATGATCTCTTTGTATATCATGGATATTAAACCCTTATAGGATATGTGATTGTCAAATATTTTCTCACAATGTGTCATCTGCTTTTTCAACCTTTTGACAAAATCCTTTGAGATGCAAATGTGTTTAATTTTGAGAAGGATCCGTTTATCTATTTTTTTCTTTTGTTACTTGAGCTTTGGATATAAGGTTTAATAAATTACCACCTACCACAATTTCTTGAAGATATTTTCATACATTTTCCTCTAGGAGTTTTATGGTTGATGCTTTTACATTTAGGTCCTTGATCCATTTTGATTTAATTTTTGTATAAGGTGTGAGATAAGTGTCCTCCTTCTTTCTTTTAGATATGGCTGTCCAGTTCCCCCAGCATCATTTGTTGAACAGACTGTTCTGGCCCAGCTGGGAGGGCTAGACATCCTTGTCAAAAATCACTTCACAGTGGAAGTGAAGACCTATTTCTGAATTATTGATTTGGTTCCTTTGGCTAATATGTCTGTCTGCATGCCAGTACCATGCTGTTTTTATCACTAGCGAAGTAATATCCTTTAATTTCAGGAATAAGAGTCCTCCACATTTGTTCTACTTTTTAAAAACATTTTTGTTTTTTTAGGGACCCTTATCCTTCCAAATAAATTTGATAATTGGCTTTTCCACTTGTGCAAAAAAGGCCATTGACTTTTTTGTGGGATTGCATTGAATTTGCAAATCAGTTTGGGTAGAATTGACAACTTAATGATATTTTGTTTTCCAATCCATGGTATGCCCTTCAATTTATTTAAGTCTTCTGTTTCTTTTAGCAATATTTTGTAATTTTCTGAATATAGGTCTGTTATGTCTTCTTATGTTTATTCTTAAATATTTGACTTTTTAGTCACTATTATTTTCTGATTTCCTCCTCACTTTGCACATCAGTAGTTTGTAGAAACTGTATTGATTTTTGGGTATTTATCTCATATCTTACCACTTTGGTGAATTTGTCTATTAATTCTAGCAGCTTTGTTGTGGATTTTACAGGATTTTCTAGATACAGGATCATATCATCAAATATTAAAAGTTTTACTTCTTCCTTTCCTTTTTGGTTGCCTTTTATTTCTTTAACTACCTTAATTGCTATAGCTAGAATTTCTAGCACAACACTGAGTAATGCATTAGACTTTTAATGGCTCAAGTATTTTTATCAATTTTTAAAATGTATTTATTTGAGGAATAATCTTCAACTGCATCTCTATTTCCTAACTGAACAGACTGCTTTTATAGAGAATACTTCTGATTTATAAAAATAAGCAGTGATCAATATCCCTGTAACACTGATTTGAAAGTTATCCCAAGACCCCCATTATGAAACCATCATTTATACCATATAAAACTCTTTATCAATAGGAATTTGTTAATAAAGTTTTATGAACACCTAGAACATGCATATATTTGTACTATGGTCAGAGGATCTTCAGCACAGTGCAATGGTCTCTCTCCCCCAGATGGTTCTGGTTTGCAAGTAGCAGGTCCAGTGCACAATATGAGGCTCAGCTTGAGGCTCCCTCACCTGAGTACAGCCTGCAGAGTGCACAGAATTTTGGAGAACCTGTGTTCAGCCTGTGGAGAGGAGACCAGCAAGAAGGACCTTGGTCCAGGAGGGAATGAGCTATACAATGACAAGTATCAGGAAGAATGTTCACTTGGGAAGGACCACTTACAAGCTAAGGGATAGGTAAGAAGACTAAGTAGGGGTCCTGTGTGTGTGTTTCCCCATCACTTTCCTGTGGAAAGCACCCTGGATGAGGCCTATTCTTGCATGTGTTGCCTTTGAGTATGGAAGAAACTGAGCCAAGAAGTAAGTGCAGTTTAAGTCTGTGAGGGAGAAGTGGGGTCACCCTCTGGGACCAGGGGATTGTTGGCAGGCAGGGAAGAATGGGCAGGATTACCCATGAAGTTTTCCCTAGGTAGGGACATTAACACCCTAAAGACCAAGGTGGAGAGGGAGATGGAGCAGGAGGCAGGGATCTCCCAGGACAGCCCAGCATATGGATGTCCCTCTGGCCCCTTGCTGTAGACAGGTGCTTGCAAGGAAGGCCTTGGAGGTGGGAGACACTTCCTAACTGGGCTCTGGTCTCAGAGTTTTTTTCTACCTCTGATGTTCTTGCAGGGTTCTCTCCACATGTTCCCACCACAGAAAGGGTGTATATGGCTTGGAAAGTGGAGATGTGAAAGGTCTAGGAAGGAGGAGATGAGGAATGGGGCTGGGAAGGAGGGTTTCAGTGAGAGAAGCCCGTGTTCACCTCACTGGGGATGCACACAAATGGGCTGGGGCTGACCTCCATAAGTCAGACCTGAAACTCATATTCCACATTCTGAGATAAGAAAGGGCCCCCACAAGGGCCAAATTATGTTTCTGTAACCAGGAATATGAGATCTACAATTATAGAAAAATGAAGTGGTTCGTCTTTCACTCCTTTTCCTGTGTTTATGCCAAGGTTCACATGCAGCTCTACATCAAGTTTTAGTCACATAACCTGACCACACAGCAGCATTTCTGAAGGGACCTACATGGGCAAAGCATTTCTGTATCCAACCACATGGGATATCTGAGAGCTGTGCAAGTGGCAGACACTGCCTATGAAATCATGGTTTACAACATGGAGGATGAGAACTGAAAATGCGCGGAAAACATACCCAACACCCCTCGACCTGTGGTAAGTGATTGGGATGGTTTTATCCATTATTAAATTTGGTCAAACCTTCATATACAGGTGGTTCTGACCCTGAACTCTGAGGTCTGCTTCCCTGGACCCTGCTTCCACCTGTCCCACAGTTCCCAGAGCCTTTTAGCCCCTACCAAGTCCACTGCCTTCCCCC
>JAQZBX010058480.1:0-17737 GCA_029593785.1 Cabassous unicinctus
TGGTGGTTTACCTGCTGATTTTGTCTATAGCTACATTCAGCTGGAGGGTTGGCTGGGATCATCTCAAGGAAGCTAGACCATGAGTCCTCGTAACATGGAGATCTCAGGGTGCCAAGAGGGCTAGCCCCAATGCACAAACATATATCAAACTTCTGCCTATGTCACATTTCCTGATATCCCATTGGAAAAAGAATGTCACATGCCCAAGCCCAGAATCAATGTGGGAACGAACTACCCAAGGGCATGAATGCTGAGAGGCATCATCCATCAGGACCATGGTGGTGACAACCTACCACAAATGGTGATGACATGAGAGCCTATTTCATTATTACATTGAGAGAGATCCCTAAAGTACAATGACTTGTGTTCTAAATGAAGCATAGTTACATACTTGGAGAGGATATAAACTAATCAATGGTTGTTGATATGAAAACCAGAATGATTAACAGATTATTGATGATGAATTTTCCATAATAAGAGAAAATTTTTAAAAATTAATATCATAAAAGTGTAAGAGTACTTGCTACTTTCAAAATAATAGATTAAATTCTATACAATAATTAGTAAGGATGAAATGGGAGTAGGTGCTCTGGGAATAATTAAGCAAACTGAGCTCCCTACCATGTGTGAGAGAAGTGTACAGATGTTGAATACTTTTGAATGTTGTTAAAATTATTTAAGTAGCATAAAATTTCATGAAAAGAGATATAATCTATAGTTTTTTAATCACCAGAAGGAGAGTAAAAAATTTTCAATGAGGCAAAATACAGAAAAGGAGAAAATAAAGAAATAAAAAATGTCTGGAAAATAAAATCAAAATAATATGTCATAAATCAGTAAATAAATGCAAATGGATTAAACTGATGTATTTAAAAACAGCAATTATTAAATTAATTTTTAAATAGCCAGCTAATTTAGTTTTAAGAGATACAACTAACCCAAAGCATCTAGAGAATTTATCAATAAAGCGATACAAAAAGATAAAACAGATGCAGATGAAAATCTAATTTCACAATATTAAAGTGAGACATTTTAGAAATGAAGGTAATAATTAAAGGAAAAATCCACAAGATATAATAATCAACAAAAACTGTTTGCACTCTCTGTATCCAACTCCTGGGAGAAAATCTGAACCCCACTAGTGAGTCCCTAGCCCAATTTTGAAAATTTAAGCTGGGAAATTTAAAGACGGAGAATAAGTTGAACCAAATATCAAAGAGCTGTGAAAAAAATAAAACAATAGGCAAGAGAGAGAAATTAGTCATCAGAGTAAACTCACCAACATACTCAGATGCCTAGACATCAGCAAACAGCCATACTAGGAAACAAGGAGAGATGGCCCAGCCAAAAGACCAAACCAAATATCCTAAAGAGACACAGGATTTAATACAATTAATCAAATAATCACACAACTCTCCTAAATCATTTCAAAGAATTTAAAGAAAATATGACTAAAGAAATAAAGGATATTAAGAAGACACTGGGAGAGCATCAAGAACTATTTGAAAGCCTGCAAAGAAAAGTAACAGACCTTATGGGAATGAAAGACATGATGAGTGAGATTAAAATTACATTTGAGGCACATAATAGCAGATTTGAATTGCTTGAAGACAGAATTAATGATTTTGAAGACAGAACACCTGAACTGGAAAAGACAGGAGAACAGAAAGAGAAGGGAATTGAATGAAAATGTGAAACACACAGACATTCACATTATCAATGTCCCAGAAGGAGAAGAGAATGACAAAAGAGGCAGAAAGAATATTTCAGGAAACAATGACCAAAAACTTCCCAACCATTATGAAGGACATAAATATCAATATCCAAGAAGGACAATGCACCCCAAACAGAATAAATCCAAATAGGCCTACCCCAAGAAACCTACTATTCAGAGATAAAGAGAGGATTCTGAGAGCAGCAAGAGAAAAACAAAGCATCACATACAAGGGAAACTCAATAAGATTACATACTGACCTCTCATCAGAAACCATGGAGGAGAGAAAAAAGTGATATGAAGTATTTAAGATACTGAAAGAGAAAAACTGCCAGCTAAGAATTCTGTATGTGGCAAAGCTGTCCTGCAAAGATGAGGGTGAGTTCAAAGTCTTCACAGACAAACAAAAACTCAAAAATATGTTACCAAAAGACCAGATTTGCAAGAGATACTAAAGGGGGTGCTACAGCCTGAAAGGAAAAACAAGGGTGAGAGGTTTGGAGAACAGATTAGAAATCAAGATTATTAGGAAGAGTGAACAAAAGGATAAGAAGACAGACAAAAGAACAATACAACAACAAAGAGCTGAAGGACAAAATGGATGAAGTAAGTAATGCTGAATGTTAACACTGAATGTTGAAGGCTTGAACTTCCCAATCAAAAGACATACACTCATAGATTAGATAAAAAGATATGAGCCACCTTTTGTCTACAAGAGACCCATCTCAGATGCAAGGACACAAAACAGGCTAACAGTGAAATGTTGGAAAAAGATATTCCATGCAAATAGTAACCAAAAAAGAGCTGGAATAGACCAGATAAATGCAAAATAACAACATTATAGGATATGAACAATAATTACTCAGTGTAACTGGCAAATTGTTCCTGTGGTCAGTATTCTGTAATTTATTTTCATACAAAATAAACACTTTCTTTTAATTGAAGAAGGCTGGAGAAGATATATATTTTTGGATACATTTTTCTTTACCCTTTTCTTATTCATACTCTTTAATTAAAATAATCTATCTGGATCAATAATGGTTTACCATGACTACTGTTGAACAAGATTTTGAGTTTTTCTGCCTCCTAAAATTATGAATTGGCAAATTGTTATCTGTTGCAATTCATTCCAATAAGATGTGAAGAATTCCCAAATAGGAATTTGATTATCTAGAAAGAATTGTGGCTTAAATGGAAATTAAATAACTAAACCAATAATTTATTTCATTCTTAGAGATTATTATGTCCAATAGCTAGAGCTGTAATATAAAAATTAGAATTATATTATAATTTATTTCTACTATTTTTAAATTATTATTTACATTTATAAATGTTTGTTGCTATGCTATCTATTTTTTATAATTGGTTATATTAAATCTAACCTGGCCTTGCACTCTCTTTTAAAATCTTTAATTTCTTTCAATCTGTTTTTCTATTTATTTTACAATTTTACAGTAAAGGACATTTTAACAAGTAAAAAAAAGCCATTGATTATACACTTTGGATAATCATATGTTATGTGAATATATCTCAATAAAACTGCTTAATAAACAAATAAATAATTGTGCAAGAATAGCCAGATGTAACAGCTCTGAACAGCAGGGGAAACAGAGGGATTGAGAGATGAGGAATTTTCTTGTTTGTCTGTTTGTCTGTTTTTTGTTTATTATTATTATTATTATTGAAATAATGAAAATGCTTTAATAATGATTGAAGTGATGAACACACAATTGTTTGATTATACCAAATACCATTGATTGTACACTTTGGATAAATTGTATGCTTTTTTAACATGTACCAATAAAATTGATTTAAGAAAAATGGGCAAAAGACTTGAAAAGACAACTGTCCAAAGAAGAAATACAAATGGTGAAGAAACACATGAAAAAATGTCCAACATTATTAGCAACTAGGAAAATGCAAACCAAAACTACAATGAGATGTCATTTCACACCTATTAGACTGGCTGCTATTAGAAAGTCGGAAAATTGTGAATGTTGGAGAGGATGTGGAGAGCTAGAAACACTTATTCACTGTTGGTGGGAATGTAGACTGGTACAGGCCCTGTGGAGGACAGTTTGGCAGTTCCTCAGGAAGTTGAATATAGACTTGCCATGTGTCATGGCAATACCCTTACTAGGGATATACCCAGAAGAACTGAGAATGGAGGCATGAACAGACATCTGCACAACAATGTTCATAGCAGTGTTATTCACGATTGCCAAAAGTTGGAAACAACCCAGGTGTCCATCAACTAATGAATGGATAAACAAATTGTAGTGTATACACACAATGGAGTGTTATGCTGCAGTAAGAAGAAATGAAGTCTTGAAGCATATGATAACATGGATGGACCTGGAGAACATTATGTTGAGTGAAGCAAGCCAGGCACAAAAGGACAAATACTGTGTGAATGTCCTATTATGAACTAAATATACTGTGTAAACTCATAGAGTTAATAACTAGATTATAGGTCACCTGAAAATAGAAGGAAGGTAGAGAATGGAAAGTTGAGGGTTAATCTGTGCAGAATTATTTAAAAGGTTGTTTGTAAATCTTTGGAAATAAATAGAAATGGTTAAAGCTTATCACGGTGTTTGTAATTAGCAGCGCTCTTGTATGGGTAGGACTGGTTGAAAAGGCAAGTCTAAGATCATGTGTATTACTAGAAGGAAAGCTAAAAACTGTTACATGGGACTGTATAAGATAGTAAAACCTCATGTAAAACACGAAAAATAATAGCACATGTGTGTAAGATCTAAGTGACACAATTAATAAACTTGACCTAATATGTTATGTACAAAAACTCCTGAACCCAGTAGAGAATATGCATTTCTTGCAAGCACAGAAGAGACAGTTGCAAAAAATTTGACCGCATATTAGGTAACAAGGTAATCTCAATAAATATTAAAGAATCTATCCATATAGTTCATGCTCTCTGACTAATTAAATAATAAATAAACATTAAAAATATTTTAATTCATATAAAAATAAACATAATGTACTCACTAATAATAAGTATTATTTGAAAGTATAATCTACAATGGAAATTATAAAACATATAATTGGATGATATTCAATGTGGTATATATGAAACCTATGAGATACATCTAAGTGATAATAGAGGAAAATTTATTTATAGTCCTTAATGATTCCATTAAGAAACAAAAAAGATTACATATAAATGAGTTAAACATTTGACTCAATTATTACTATGTGTTTATACATAGCTTTATATAGTTTAATATACTGTAGTTATATAAATAGATGCACATATATTTGCAGTTTTTATATATACATATATATATATATATACACGTATAAAACAATCAGTCCACTCTGGCTGAGTTGGAACTCCAGTGTCCCAGCACGGAGTGACCTCCCGTCTCTCCACTTTATTCTCAGCCTCTCAGCAGCCGCTCTCTACAATGTCTAGCCTACACAGCCCAGCACTTGGTCAAGGACTCAGAGTGACCCTCCATGCAAATTTCTGCCCACCTCACAGACACATTGCTCACGTCTTTCTGATATGCTGCCCTGCAAACTTAGCCCCTTCAACAATCCAGAACTCTGAAAACTGACCCTTTGCGCCTCGGTTTGGGCTCTACCTCCCGGAGCACAGCACAGAAGGTACCTCTGGGTGGGGTGACCATGGACGCTCACTTCACACGCTTCCCTTCTCTCAGTTCTAACGGTCCTGTGCTGCTTGTACAACATCTGCGATCTGCTGCCTCATAAATATTGTCTAGTTCTATAGTTGCTATGTAGGGAAACAAATCTGCTAACAGATACTTCATTACGGTCAGCAGGGGAGTCTTTAGGTCCTTTTCCTATGATTCCAGTAGCAGAAGAGAGAGGAGAAAATGCCCTTCATTCTTCAAGCTCCTATTTTCTTCTCCTGGGCTCTTAGCATTTTACCACCCTGGAGGAGAAAAAAAGCAAGTAGAATACAATAAACTCTCTGAGTTCCAGGGCTCAACAATGGACTCCTTGGAAAGGACTCTCTTAGGCTATCAGAGAAACTTGACAACTTTCTGGGGCAAAATATGGTAAATTCTCCTACATATATAACCTCATAATGAGTTTTGTGTAGTTAACTGTAAGAGGAATTTTTTAAATGGATAATTAAGCTTGGCTACTTTATAAATCAAACTAACCAACTCATTTACATTATTATCTGTTGTATAGCAAGTCTTTACAATTGCATATTATAAAATTCTTATACAATACAGGGAATAAAAGGATTTATCTAAGGATCTCCCCTGAGATAAAGGTGTTTGTGCTTTTTCCAGTTTCATTATTTTCATATTCAAAAATAATTCCTCCTTGAGTAATATTCTTCTATGATGAGCAAAATCTCAGATGTGAAAAGAAATTCATATTTTGAAAAAGGCTTGAGGGAACTGTGGCAGGAATCCCTTAGGAAAAAGAAATATTCTAGAGAGATGTCTGCAAAGGCATAGGTGTGTGTTTTTGAGAGCTTGTACCTGTGGGTTTTGTGGAAGAGGAACATTACTCTAAAGGCATTTAGGGAGCATCTCAGGCCCTGCAAGTGGATGCCAAGGAGATCCACCTGCCAGCAGCAGGAGCCTAAATAGGATGGCTAGAAATCCCGAGAAAATAATCAAGATTTAAAAACTGCCATCGTCAGCTTCTGAACAAGAAACTGGCTCAGTCATAAAGCCATAGACTAAATAGAAATTTCCCATCCTAAAAATGAAATGTGTGCAGAATTCTTGGTGAGTGATTTCCAGTACAACATTCACCTAATATTATCATTATTTGCAGAGCTCCTCTGAGTTTTGTTTATAGGAACAAGCTTCTTTAATTAAAATATTGCTGCAATGTGATCCTTGACAGCAAAACTGCCCGTGGCATTAATTCTAGAAAAAAGTATCTTAGTGCAGTCACAAGAGTCTCATTTTTCAAAAAGGGCCAGGAATTTCCTAGCTCAGTTGGTTTTCACTTTAGCAGGAGATATCCTAAACCACTTTTAGCAAATTGAGGTCTAAAGATGTAGGAAAAATTTAGATGTTTTGAAAAACTTTAGTTACTTTGTAAATGTACATGTTTGTGTGTTCTGAGTGTATAAAAAGAGGAAAATATGGTATTCTTCAATTATAAATTGAATGTACTCACATTCTTATTTTCCAGCTGTGATAACATATGTATAATCTCAAGTTCTCTTATAAATAAGGGCAAAACGGGGGCTGAACAAACTCAATGTCAATAAATAAAAATACTTGCAATTGGTCTATGCAGGAATTGAACCCCTAAAAGTAGGGTACATTTCAAGTGCCATGTATACACATGTGTTAAATTTGAATATTTTAAAGTAAAGGGTGTCTTTTTATCATTGCTCTCCTTATAGCAATGCACATCTAGACTCTTGTTTCAGTTCTGCAACTGACTGGATGGACTGACTGGATAATAAATGGATAAATAACTCATGCTCTCTGTGCTCAATTTCTCTATCTATAAAATGGGAAAGATACTGATAGAAAAATGAAAAGAACTTGCAGAATATGGAGTCAGAAGAACTGGGTTGAATTCAAAACTATGTAACTCTTGAGGCAGAACACCTTCAGCGTTAAGTGCCAAGTGAGCTTACTGAATGTGGTCCTTAATTTTATGTGTCAACTTGGCAATGATGTCCCATTGTGTGGCCAAACACTAGCCTAGATGTTGGTCTGAGAATGCTTTGTAGATAGGGTTAACATTTACAATTAGCTGACTTTACGTAAGAGAGATTACTCTCGAAACGTGGCTAGACCTCATAGTTCAAAGTCTTAAAACCAAAGAGCTGAGGTTTCTGGAAGAAGAAGAAATTCTGCTTCAGGACTACAATGTAACTCCTCTCTGAGTTTCCAGCCAGCCCTACAGATTTCAGACTTGCCAGTCCCCACAATCATGTGAGCCCATTTCTTAAAATAAATCCCTTTATACACACACACATGCACACACACACACATAAACATACATACACATATACATACATGTAAACACATACCTACATATACACATATACACTTACATATATATATACATATACAGACACATGCAAATGCATACACATATACATGCATGCATATATACAAACATATATGCATATACAGATGCACACATACATACACACATATATCCTATTGGGTCTGTTTCTCTGGAGAACCCTGTCTGATATCCTGAATAATTTCCTGCCATTAGGAGACAACTATGGAAGAGCATCTATTTTGACCCTATTTATTCCAAAAAGGGCACCTATCTCCATTAGGCAAGTCTTTTCCTACATCACACTGACAATTATCAGAACACCTCGTATTACACATTAGTATATTTTTACTTTACTTTATATTTTACTTTAGCAATTTTAATATCCATTTGCTGCTATTGCTTTTCTATTAAATGTTTAAATGGAGCAAGGCAATCTTAAGTGCCATTTTAATTATATGTTTATACGATTATATTTTTTCTGTGATTTGAAGTATATATGCCTTTTAAATAAACAATTCCAGGTCTTCAAATAGAAGGGTCTAGAAGAGAATCATAGACTTTTAGAGCTAGAAAGGAAGTATAGATTATGTATTCCAGTAATATCTTTTACATAAATCTCACAGACAAGACATCTCACAGACAAGAGTCTCTTGGCTCTTGGCCCAGCATCTTTCTATCACCAAAGATAATAGTTTACCACATGAACCACTGATGTCTGCCTGTTACTAACAGCCTGCTTTGTTCTGAAGGGTCTTCATAAATATCATAGGATAGTTTGTCTTCCAAGATTTTTCTTTAAAAAAGAGAGAAATAAAATAAAACCAACCAACATATGGTAAGCTTAGCAAACAATGAGTGAATTTGTAAAGAATTTATTAAATATTTTTATTGTGCAATGAAAAGAAGTAGAACCTAGTGGTCAAAAGCACACATTCTGGATACATGAAGACCTGTGCCTCTGCCACTTACTAGTTACATGACCCTTTTGAGCCTTAATTTTCCACTTAAAAATGGGAATAACAATAATAGTAACTCCTTTTAAAGGGTTGAGAAGATCACATGAAATAATAGCTACATACTGAGGTCAGTACCTGACTCATGTAATATACGGAACCTCGTTTTAATTTCCTGACATATACTCAACTCTTTACATGTTTTATTTTTTTTTTTAAAGATTTATTTACTTATTTATTTCCCCCCCACCCCTTGCGGCTTGTGTTTGCTGTGTCCATTCGCTGTGTGTTTCTTCCATGTCTGCTTATCTCCCCCTTGCTGTGAGGTCCTGCTGCATCAGCCCACTGCACCGCGCGGGCCGGCCTGCTCTCACAAGGAGGCCCCGGGAAGCGAACCCGGGGCCTCCCATATGGTAAATGGGAGCTCTATCCATTGAGCCACACCTGCTTCCTCTTTACATGTTTTAACACTATCAATTAAGACAAACTTCATAAAGTTAATGTTTAAAGTCACTATAAGAATATCTTGGAGGTTCTGGCAAGATGGCATTGGCTTAGGTGTGCACTCCTGAGCTCTCTCACAAAAAAAAGGCTGAGAAGGGCAAAATCCTTCCTGAGTAGGCTGTTTTGGGAACCCACAGAGTAGGAGGGTTCAGGGCAACAATCTGGAGGGAACTGGAAAAAGATAGAAAGAGCCCAAGGGAAAACCAGAACATAGACTACAGCAAGGAAATAGAATAAAAGGAACAAAGTGTCAAAGTGAAAACTTACCACACACACAGAAACAACAACAAAATAAAACCCTACATTAGAAAGAGAAGCTAATCAACTGAATAAACCCAACAAGATAAACCAATGCCTAGACACCAACAAGAAATTACAATCCATACTAAGAAACAGGAAAACGTGGCCCAGTCCAACAGACCAACTGAAAAACAGGAGGAGATGCAGAACATGGAACAACTAATCAGAGATATCCAAACAAATATCATGAATCAACTTAATGAAGTGAAGGAAGAGATTAAGGATATTAAGAAGATACTGGGAGAACACACTGAAGAAACTGTAGCATACATAAAAAGATAACGGATATGATGGTGATGAATGGCACAATACAAGAAATCAAAAACACAATGGAAGCACATAACAGCAGATTTAAACAGGCAGAGGAAAGAATCAGCAATGTGGAAGACAGTACAGCTGAAATCAAACATAGTAGAACAGATAGATAAAAAGATAGAAAAAATCCAGCAGGGACTCAAGGATTTGACTGACAACATGAAAAGCACAAACACATGCATTATAGACATCCCAGAGGGAGAAGAGAAGGGAAAGGGGACAGAAGGTGTGTTGGAGGAAATAATGGCTGAAAACTTCACAACCTTATTGAAGGACTTGGACCTACAGGTCTAGGAAACTCAGCACACCCCAAACAGTATAAATCCTAACAGACCTACTCCAAGACATATACTTGTAAAAGTGTCCAATGCTCAAGATAAAGAGAGAATACTGAAAGCAGCAAGAGAATAGAGAACCATGACATACAAGGGAAGCTTGATAAGATTAAATGCTGATTTTTTATCTGAAATCATGAGGCAAGAAGGCAGTGTTATGACATAGTCAAGGTGCTAAAAGAAAAAAACTTCCAGCCAAGAATTCCCTATCCAGCAAAACTGACACTTAAAAATGAGAGAGAGAGTTCAAAATATTCACAGATAAACAGAAATTAAGAGAGCATGTCAATAAGAAACCTGCGCTTCAATAAGTATTAAAAAGACTTCTGTAAAAGGAAAAAACAGGAGAGAGAGAGTTGGAAGAGAGTGTAAGAGCAACTAAAATGATAAGAAGAGAAATAAAAACAACATATAGCATACATAAACCAAAAGAAAATATGGCTAATGTAAGTAATTCCTTGACAGTAATAACATTGAATGTTAATGGATTAAACTCACCAGTCAAAAGACACAGATTGGCAGAATGGATAAAGAAATATAATCCATTTATATGCTGTCTACAAGAAACCCCTTAGACCCAGGGATGCAAAGAGGCTGAAAGTGAATGGTTGGAAAACAATTCTACAAGCAAACAATAACCAAAAAAGGGTGGGAGTAGCTATACTAATATTGGACGAAATAGACTTTAAATGCAAACTTATTGTAAGAGACAATAACGGACACTATATAGTAACAAAAGGGATAATCTATCAAGAAAAAAGAACAATCATAAACATTTATGCACCTAACCAGGACACCTCAAAATACGTGAGGCAAACACTGGAAAAGCTAAGTGGAGAAATAGATGCCTCTCCAATTATAGTGGGGGACTTTAATACACCATTATCACCATTAGACAGAACATCTCAACAGAGAATCAATAAAGAAACAAAGACTTTGACTAATACCCTAGAGGATCTGGGCCTAATAGGCATATACATAACATTATACCCAAATACAGTGGAACATACATTCTTCTCGAGTGCACATGGATCATTCTATAGAATAGACAACACGCTAGGCCACAGAACAACACTCAATGAATTCAGAAAGATTGAAATTATACAGAGTAATTTCACTGACCACAAAATTAACTCAAGATAGATCAAAGATCTAAATATAAGAGCCAAGACCATGAAGACTTTGGAAGATAATGTAGGGAAGCATCTACAGGATTTTGTAATAGGAAATGGTTTCATGAACTTCACACCCAAAGCACGAGCAGTGAAAGAAAAAAAAGATAAATGGGACCTCCTCAAAATTAAAACCTTTTGCACCACAAAGGCGTTTGACAAGAAAGTGAAAAGGCAGCCTACTCAATGGGAGAAAATATCTGATAGGGGCCTAATATCCTGCATATATTAAGAAATCTTACTTCTCAAAAATAAAAAGACAAACAACCTATTTAGAAAATGGGCAAGTGATTTGAATAGACACTTCTCTAAGGAAGAAATACAAATGGCTCAGAAGCACATGAAAATATGCTCAACATCATTAGCTATCAGGAAAATGCAAATCAAAACTACAATGAGATATCATCTTACACCCATTAAAAAAAGAGAGGACTACAAGTGTTGGAGCGGATGTGGAGGAATGGGAACCCTCATCCACTGCTGGTAGGAATGTAGAATGGTGCAGCTATTGTGGAGGACAGTTTGGTAGTTCCTCAGAAAACTAACTATAGAACTGCCATATGATCTAGGAATTCTACTGCTGGGTATATACCCAGAAGAACTGAAAGCAAGGACACGGATAGATATATCTTCGCCAATGTTCATAGAGGCATTATTCAATATTGCCAAAAGTTGGAATCAACCCAAATGCCCTTCAACAGATGACTGAATAAGCAAATTGTGGTATACACATACAATGGAATATTACTCAGCTATAAGAAGAAATACAGTATTAACACACCAGAGAGAATGGATGAATCATGAGGACCTTATGTTGAGTGAAGCAAGCCAGGCACTGAAGGACAAAAATGACCTCACTGACATGAATTAAGCAAATTGAGCAGACTCACAGAGCTAGAGTCTGGGAGATAAATTTACAGGAAATAGAAAGGGAGAAGAAGGTTGTGAGCCAACGCCCATATGGGCAAAATCTATGATAAAGTATAAGTGTGGAGGGGCATGACAGTGATGTAATGATACTGTTGGGATGGACGATGCTGGTTTATAAGGGGGATGGAATGGAGAGGGTGGGTTGGACTCTCCATGGAACTAGGGAGAGAGCTGGGGGAGGGAGCAGGTGAACACTGGGGATTTGGCTGGCACATGGTTGACACTACAATGTTGGAAATGCTCTGTTGGCAATATGGCAAGCTAGGGTTGCTGGTTTGAGGTGTTGGATGTGGGGAGCATTCAGGACAGGGCACACCTGGGGCAGGCCTCTAGGATGTGTGTGAGTGTTCATCTCATCATAGTGTGTTATACCAGTGGGTGGAGACCCACATAATGAGTGGCAAGATGGTGAACTTCTATCCTAGGGAGGCCTGCTATGTTCTCAAATAGAGGGGCAAGAGTCTCTTGAGAGCATGGGTGGTACCCAATAGGGGAGGACAGACTAGTGTTTCAAGCCCTCAGTGTTGCTGCAAGTAACTATGAATATTGTCCTTCAAGGAGTGAAACCTGGTGGTTACCATGAGTCCCAAATGGAGGGAAAGGGAGGAATAGAAAAGATGGAACAAGGGGCATTTTGGGGGCAATGGAAGTGTTCTACATGATCTTTCTATGATGGGTACAGGCCATGTTAAATTACATCAAAATTTATAAAAGTGTATGGTCCAAAGTGTAAACCATAATGTAAACCATTGACCATGGTTGGTAGCTATTTTTTTAATATTTGAACATCAGCTGTAACAAATGTACCATCCACATATAAAATGTTATTAATAGGGGAAGGGGGGAAAGGGGGAGGATGGTGGGTATATGGGAGTCTCCTGTATTTGGTATGTGAATTTTCTGTAACCTAAAACTTCTTTGAAGACAAAATGAAAAAAAGTAAGACCCTGGAGCAATAAACAAAAGAAAATGTCACTGTACATATAGGATACAGATTTTACAGTGATGAAAGGCAAAAGGTCAAGAAAAAATTTTTAGTATTTTTTCATTAGTTTCTATTATCCCCAATTTTTTTTACTTAAATTTTTTTTTTGTATTTTATTTCTTATTTTTAAAACTGTCATTATTATTTCATTTTCTTATTAATTGTATTTGGCTATTTTATTGGGTTCATTTTTGAAGTTTTGGGTCACAGAAGGGTTTCAACTGTGGCAGGGGAGGATCATTGGTGTGAGGTGTCAGTGATGGGGGATACATGGGAGGAAGCTCACCTGGGCATACATATAAGGCATACAAATGTGTTCAAATATTCATGGGGCATTGTCACAGTGGGTGGAGATTCACACAATAACCGAAGGAATATCGAATTCCCATCCTGGTGAGCTCTGCCACATTCTCTACTGGAACACCAAGAATCCCCCAAGTATAGGGGCAATGACTAGTGAAGGAGGGTGGTCCATTGACGGGCCCTTGAGATTGATGACTGTGCTTATGAACCTTTACTCTTGAGATGGAAACTTGGCCTAGTATTGTAGGGTGCCTAAGAGTTGCCTCCTGGCAGTGACCACTGGAGGCTCTGGGGACAGGGAGAGTGAAAAACAGTTGTAATATGGGGGCTTTTTCAGGACTTGGGAATTGTCCTGAATGACATTGCAACAACAGATACAGGCCTTTTTATATCATCACCTAACATGCAGAACTGTGTGGGAGAGAGTGTTGACTGCAATATGAACTATGGTCCATTCTCAGTGGCAAAGACCCAGGGTACATTTATCAATTGCAATGAATGTGTCACACTAATAAAGGATGTTGTTTATGTTGGAGGGTGTGGGAGCTGTCGGGAGTGGGACATATGGGAATTCCTATATTTTTTTGCGTAACATTTATGTAATCTAAGTACCTTTTTAAAAAAATTATTATGAAAAAAAAAGAAAAGAAAAGAAAAAAAGAGTTGCCTCCTGGGAGCCTCCTTGTTGCTCAAATGTGGCCTCTCTCTAAGCTGAACTCAGCATATAAATACATTACTTTCCTCTCAGTGTAGGACATGACAACCAGGGATGAGCCTCCCTGGCACCAAGGGATTACTACCAAGCACCAACTAGCAATGCAACTGGAAAAAGACCTTGACCAAAAAGGGGAAAAGGTAAAGACAAATGAGTTTATATGGCTAAGAGACTTCAAAGTGAGTCGGGAGGTCATTCCAGAGGGTACACTAATGCACATCTCAGCAGGATCTCGTTGACTGCCAAACTATATACTATCCCAAATAGTGGGGCTCCTGAGGGCTCTGGAGACATCCAGACACTATAGTCAGTGCAGATAGCTCAGGAGTTTGGTGCCTTGCCAGTGGGCCCTACTTTGGAATGTATGCTCCCCAGGGTGACAGAGTTAGACTCAGTTGTGGTTTCCCTATGCATGGCTCTTCTGCTCTTCTATTTGAACCTATAATTAGTACTAGAATTGGTAGATGCACGTCCAAGAGACTTAAATCTTTGGGCTGTCCATGTACCAGCTGGGCCTCGAATCTCAACAGAATTGCAACACCTACTCTCCAGTTCATTGGTCTTACCCAGGACAACTAACAAGGAGGTAATGATGGACAACTATCATACCAAGGAACTGAGAGAGTCTACAATTGCAAGCAAGATAGTCCCACCCATCAGTCCTAATGGATTGCAGCCCCCTCTCAATTAGAGGTGGAGTGGACATCACCTCCCCAGAATACTCAGGATTGGGGAATAAACTATGGTCTAAAGTAGACTTACTGGTATTCTACTATAGACTTATTGTGATTCTATCAATGGAAGAAATTATATCATTGATGTAGAAGCAGTGGTCACTGGAGGTTCTGAGGGCAGGGACAGGGAAAAACAGGGGTAATGCAGGGGCATTTTCAGGACTTGGGGATTGTCCTGAATGGCATTGTGATGACAAATACAGGCCATTATATATCTTGGCATAACCTACAGAATTGGGTGGGAGAGAGTGTTAACTACAAGGTAAACTTTAATCGATGCTTAGTGCAATGCTCCAAAATGTGTTCATCAATTGCAATGAATGTACCACACTAATGAAGTATGTTGCTAATGTGGGAAAATATGGAATACCCCATATTTTTTATGTAACATTTATGTAACCTAAGTATCTTTAAAAAAAAAAAGGTGTAATTTGGTGGCATTTTTTGGGACATTGGAATTGTCCTGAATGACATTGCAGTGACAGATACAGGCCATTATATATCTTGTCCTAACTTACAAAAATGTGTGGGAAAGAGTTTAAACTATAATGTAAACTATAATCCACACTTAGTGGCAAAACTCCAAAATGTGTTCATCAATTGTAACAAATATACCACACAAATGAAGGATGTCGTTAATGTGGGAAAGTGTGGGAGTGGTAGGGAGCGGGGCATATGGGAATCCTCTGTATTTATTATGTAACATTTATGTAATCTAAGTATCTTAAAAATAAATAAATAAATAAAATAAAACTTCCCACAAAAAAAGAATATCTTTAACTTTTATAGTGATTCTAAAGTTTACTAAAACACTTTAAAGTATATTATTTCATTTGGCTCACTCAAAAGTCTGTTAAGATAAAAAAAAACCAGGATAGCCAAAAGATTGATCTAGAGTGCCTGGATTTTCTATATTTTCGATTCAAGATCTCATAGTAGTGGCTTAGTAGTGCTGAATTGGAACAGCAGGTCCTCTCTATTTTTTGTGCCCTGGCATGAAGAAGGGGTATTGTTGATAACAAGCATCTCCTCTGTATGGATATGCTTCTAGAATGTTAAGGATCACACGGATGTGACTTTGTGATCAAGCTACTGTAGGAGAGCTTAAAATAGCAATTTAAACAAATGTTTTTGCAGAGAGGAAGAAACATGTATCTCATATACAACTTCAGTGAGGGAAATATTGTTCCAGGTTTGGAAGAAACTTTTGTATAAAACAGACCAATACTCATGGTATTAAATGTCTATACAGGGAAGCGGCTGTGACTCAAGCAGTTGAGCTCCAGTTTACCATACGGAGGACCCAGTTTGATCCCCAGGTCCTCCTGGTAAAAAAAAAAAGGAAAAATCCATCCCAGACCAGCTCGGGGAGGCTCAGGCCCCCGGTGGCGAAGTGACACACCAAAAAGACGATGACGCACCAGATAGGGAAAAAAAATGTCTATATAATTCTCAGTGCTTTTAAAAAGACAAACAATGTAAAATGAAGACTGTGTCCTCTGAACAGCCTTCTTTCTTAACTGGCCAGACCTGCTGTCTATTTACATAGCACAAGCATCATCCTCCCCCACTTTAATCTGAATGGCTAATTTTTCCCTAAATGCCTGGCTGCTTTATTTCCCCTGGAGATAACAAAACTAGATGAGCCTTGGTAGGTGCAGTCCCAAGATGCTGTGGCTTCTTCTCCCTGCTACCCAGCTCCAGGGGTCCCAGACTCAGTAGGCCTGGGGACGGCCAGTGAGTTACATTGCTCGAACTCCACGCAGACATGGTTTCCATACGATATTTGTGATATTGCTTTGCATTTCCCAATGAAAGCCACCATTGGACTGGGAGGCAAGAAGGCCTGAGAGGTGGTACTAGCTCTACTCTACCCGGCTAGGTTATCAGACAAAGCATTCCATGCTCTGTGCCTTCTTTCCTTCGTCGGCTACAGAAGCACTTGGGCTGTGGAGTTTAAAGGTCTTACCCTGGCCAAACTGTCTGTGACTCAGTGTAGTTTATCATTAGCGATCAAGTAATTTATGACATCATCTTGTGCTTGTTTGTGTGTTTTGTGTAGTTGTTTGTTTTTCTTTTGCTTCCATCCTTTAACTCTGGCAATCCTGATGAACACTGTTTGGTAAAAAACATGTCTTTAAACAAGCATGGCAGGCGTGTACACCCCGAGGTGTCAGGCACTATTCCATTGAAATAATGCTTTCGACAGCCAGAAGGAAAGCTAAAATATCATTGGCTGAGAAATGTTGCCTGGGAAATTTCACCAAGTCCTCTCACAGGCTTTAACTTTATCCTCCAGAGTGCCTCAAGTTCTATTTATGCTTCCAGCACTGAAATAACCCTAGCATATTTCAGTAACAGCTCAAGAAAGAGTACCTTTTGGACTTCACCATGTATGGTTTCAAGCTGTTTCCATTTTCACATCATATGCTCTTCCTGAGTTGGGTTCTCACAGCCTGGCATATAGCCACATCTCTTTCCCCCAAAAGGCTTAGGGATGCTTGCAGGGAAGAGACATGCAGAGATACAACCCAATCGTGTGAGGTCTTCATTCTTAACCCAGCACAGAAGGGTTTAAAAGCTCTTGTTGCCTGTTATAAATAGGTCCTGGTGCCTATCACTGTAGCTCACTGGGAAAGAATGCAAACAGTCTCAGGAATGAAATATTCAGGAAGGTTGTTCTACATGGTAAGAGCTATTTTATTTTAAATGACAAAACTTTCCTCCAGACACAGAGAAAGGCTGACATTTTTAGTCTTTGAGTTTCTCCACCTTAGGAATGATGT
>JAQZBX010058481.1:0-17734 GCA_029593785.1 Cabassous unicinctus
ATTATTATTATTATTATACAAAAAAAGGGGGATGAGGAACTGGACAAGAGCTATAAAACTAAGTAATATGAATAAAAATCATAAAAAGTACAAAGGAATAAGAATAAAAAAGTGGAATAGAAAAAATAAAACAAGAAAACAAAATAGAGAGAAAAACAGAATGAATTAAAAGGCTGGACAAATGAGAAAAGAATAGAAGGAAATAAGGGAGAGAGAGAAAAAAGGAAAAATGAAAACCAAAGAAGAAGTGTTGGAATGAAAGAAAAGCAACAGAAATCAGAAGATAGAAAAATGAAGGAAAGAAGACAAATAAAGTAGATTGAAAAAATAAGTAAAAGATAAAAAAAGGAAACAAGGAAAGAGAAAAGAACAAAAAAGAAACAAAACAGCAACAAAGAAACAACCCAGGAAAAACAGCCTTCCCTCTTAGGCCCTTAGGGACCTTCTCAGGCTGCTGGTGCTCATCAATTAATCACCCTCCAGCCTTCCCTCCAGAGGTGATGTATCCAGCTTTAATGAATAAAATAAAGGGGTAAAAAAACCGCAAAACAAAACAACAGAAACTCAGTTTATAAGTTCCCTAATATAAGGTGCTAGCTGTATGCCTTCTCTCTCCCTGGATCCCTTCTCTTAGGAGGTACCGGGACTCAGACCAGGGACCATGTACATGCATGGCAGGATTTCCCCCACTGAGCTACAAAGGCTCTATATGCTAAATAATCTTCTGAAAGCTTATCTGGCTCTTCCCACCTCAGTTTCCCTCAGGTAGTTGTACCTCTAACAGTATTCAGGTGCTAGGCTACTTAGGTGCCTATCTCTGCCCCCTTTCTGACCTAGTTCCTCTCTCCCATGGTGGTTGGGTGTGACAACCTGCCTGAGCAGAGCCCCCTCTCTCCTTTCCCTGGGGCCATCTCAGTACTGGCTGTTATCCTTTCCGAGTTTCAAAGGGGGCTCAGGTGGCCAAATTCACCAAAAGGAAACCACTCTCCGCCCTCTGGCAGACCCCTCTTCCTCCCAAGGAATGCTCCCTCCCACTCAGCTGGCTGGTGAGAGCCAGGGGTTCCACAGAGGCTATTTGCATTGAGGGTGGGGCTTATACTCTGCAACCCCCCACACCATGTCCAGCCACAGTGGTGACCAACTCATGATTTCCCCTTGGCTTCTTTGTCTCTTTGTCCCGCTCCCTCCTGGATGATGCCCTGCAGCCTCCTGCTCTGTGGATTCCCAAAACAGCTCCCTTGGGTAGGTTTTTGCCCCTTCTCTGTGAGAGAGCTGAGCAGTGGCTACCTACACTGACCATATGTACACCAGAAAATCATGTTCTTAAAGCTAATCGATTTCTATAGGTGTAAGTTATTGTAAGTAGGACCTTTTGATTAGGTTATTTCAGTTAAAGTGGGGCCCTAGGTGGGTCTTAATCCTCTTACTAGAGTCCATTATAAGACAAAGAAATTCAGACACAGAGAGAGAAAGCCACAGAAGTAAGAAGCTGAAAACAATGGAATCCAGAAGAGAAGTTTTTTTTTTAGAAAAGCCAGTAGGAGCCACCATGTGCCTTGCCCAATGACAGAGGAGTCTAGGCTCACTGACAGCCAGTCTTTGGGAAGAAAGCATTGCCTTGGTGATGCCTTGATTTGGACATTTTCATAGCCTCAAAACTGTAAGCTTGTATGCTAATACATTCTCATTCTACAGTCACATTAGCTATTTGAATTGTTTTATGTTAGGGAGTGCTGGTGTTAAGAAGCTTTTATCTAGCTCTATGTCACATTAAGTTACCATGCAAAAACTAAGAGGTAAGCTTCTCCATGACTGCAAAAGGCAAGCTGCAAGGGATATGACAATGATCCAGCAAAGTCTCAGTTTTTCTCTGAAAACCATATAAATGTCACAGGAAAATAATGAAAATCTTTTACTGGCCTGCTGTCCTCATGAGCCTGTGCAGATTGAGATGATGTGATTGAATTAGAAAAACGCTTTCTTTTATTGAACATATAACCTTACCAGAGTGAATAAATCCATCAAGATCTAGAACAAGGGGGTAGATGTGGTTCAAATGGTTGGGCATCCGTCTCCCATACGGAGGGACCTGGGCTCAATCCCCAGGACCTCCTGGTAAAAAAAAAAAAAAAAAAATCTAGTACAAGATTGAGAACTCTGAGAGTAGGTAATTAGGGTCCATGGCCAGTATGACTAATCTAAGTCATTTCTATCTTACGTGTGAAGACAGAATATTCTAAAGACTTGATTCATTGCATGATATTGACAATAAGATACGTACTAGAAATGAACTAGAGATTACATGCTACCAAAACTGGGGATGGTGTTAGAAAAATGGAAACTTTGAAAACTGCAGAATGTGTCTGAATGGGAAAATACAAATGTTATATCTATGTCCATAACTTTACCATACAGCTATGCAGTGCACACACACACACAGATCTAAAAAAAATTGAGTGAAAAAGGAATTTAAAAAACATATACATACACAAATGACATCTTTTCATAACAAAATAACAAAAAAGGATATCCAAATGGCTAAAAAAAACAAATGAAAAGATTCTCAGATACATGCATTAATAAATCAACAATGCATTACCATTCCACATCTGCCAAATGAAAAAGGCAAGAATATAGAGGTTTGAGGAGCTCATGGAGCACCTGGAATGCTCACACACTGTTAGTATGAATGCAGAAGGGTACAACCATGAAAGTGTTTGATTGTATCTACCAATGGTGATCATATACATTTATAGCTACCTAGTCCCAGGTACAATCACAAGAAGAAAGTGTACATATGTGAAGTAAAAGATACATGAAAAAATATTCATAAGAACCTTTTCAATAATAGCTAAAAAACTATTGAAGTGTCCATCAACAGATGAGTGTATAACTAAATTAGGCTATGTTCACAGAATGGAATATTATATAGCAATGAGAATAGATTATCTGTAATTACATACAAAATTATAGACTAATCCTACAAGTATTATATCAGAATAAAAGGCACCAGATACTAAAGAGTACAAATTATGTGGTTCCTATTATACTAAATGCCAAAGCAAAATAGTGGCTATTCTTGACGGGGGCAAGAGGTGTACACTTCTATGTATATTTATGTTCAAAGAAGTTTATTTTAAATATATCTGGGAATAAATTTAACAAAAATTAGAAAGAATTATATACTGAAAACTCTATAATATTACTGAGAGATTTTAAAAGGCCTAATAAATGGAAGCACATATTAAGATCATGGATTAGAAGACTCTTTAAAAATTTTCTCCCTTAACTTATCTACAGATTCGGTGCAATTCCAAACAAAATCTCCATCTCTATTTGTGTAAATTATCAAGATTATTCTAAAATTTAAATGGAAATGCAAAAGGCCAAGAAAGCCAAGACAATTTCAAAGAAGAAAACAAAGGAGTATTTTCTCTATCATATATAAGATATCC
The DNA here is from genome assembly GCA_029593785.1 of Cabassous unicinctus. Taxonomy (NCBI): domain Eukaryota; kingdom Metazoa; phylum Chordata; class Mammalia; order Cingulata; family Chlamyphoridae; genus Cabassous; species Cabassous unicinctus. Next base: position 3,456 of record JAQZBX010058481.1, read on the forward strand.
AGAGGGATTGTAGCAACAAATGTGGAAGGTGAAGCAAGAAAGTTTGTAGAAAATATAAGATTATATTCATGTCCTTCAGGTTAGGAAACAGCATATAAAAGAAATATCTGTAAACATGGAAACTGATAAATTTATTTTAAAACAAGAATTTATATTCATCCAATAACACCAAGAAATAATGGAAAGGCAACTGAGATTAGCAGTACGGGTATGCACATAAATGTACGTATGTATGTATTGTATTTGTGTATTTAAACATGTATATGTACAAAAATCCCTTAAATTCAGATACTATAATGAAGTAATAATGAAGTTTTTACCTTAGGAATAAAAAAAAAACGTATTATAAAAATAAGCAAGCATCTTGATTAGGCACATCAAAAAAAAAAAAGATATTACATTACCAATAGACTTGAAAAGGTGCTCAATCTCCCTAATTATAAGTAATTATCAAGGAAAAGTGAATTAAACCTACAATTAAAACTATGCATTCAGCAAAAGGACTAAAAGTTAAAGGGCAGTCAATCTAAGTGTTGAAATGTGCAGCACTGGGAATTCTTATACATTGCTGGTGTGAGTATAAATGAGACAATCTCATTGGGAAACTGTTTTGTATTATCTATAGAAAGAACATACGAGTATTTGGTGATCAAATAATTTGACTCCTAGGTATATGCCCAACAACTCTGCAGATGTCTGTGCTGAGTGGTATAAATGACGTTGCACATTCTTGTCAACAGAATGGCTTAAAAATTGTGGTATATTCATAAAATGCAATACTATACCTCAATAAATTAAAATAAATCATTAACATTGCAAACAAGTTGAGTGACTCTAAATAAAAGATGTTTGATGAGTAAAAGATGCAAAACATAAAGCAAAGATCATGTATAATTGACTTTATATAAGTTGAAAAAGCAAATGTTAATGGTTGTAGGATGTTAGAAGTCATAAAAGTCTCTGTATTAGAGACTATTGTTGAGTAACATATTTCCCCCAAATTTTGTGCCTTAAATCAACAAAGCTTAATGTCTCACTATATCAATATGCCAAGTGTCCACATGTGGATTAGCTGATTTCTGGCTCCAGGGCCTCTCACAGGCTGCAATCAAAGTGATAAGGGCTGCAGGGATCCCAAGGCTCCTCTGGGGTAGGATGCGTGTCCAGTGCTTTCTCTCAGGTGGTTAAGGATTCATTTCATAATGAGTTGTTGGACTTAAGGCCTCAATTCTCCACTCACTGTTGGTTGGAGACCATGCTGAGTTCCTCGCCATTTGGGCCTCTCCACCATGGCGTATTGCCTCCTGAAAGTGAACAGGGCAAGATTGGAAGGGAGAAAATGCTAGCAAGACGGACCTTAGTCTTTCATGATCTAGTCATGAAAGTAATATTCCATCACTTTTGCCATATACTATTTGTTGTTAGCAAGTCACTAGATAAGCCCACACTCAAGAAGAGGGGATTACACAAAGGTGTGACCACTAGGAGGCGGGACTCATTGGGAGTCTGTCCAAAGCTGCCTACCAGTTTCCTAGAGGCAGAAATGAGGGTGTAGAAATTTGGAAAGTGTTTTGATGAAACTTCTTGGGGTGTTTAGTAATACTTTATTTCTTGATTTAGATGGTGGTACAAGGACAAATCAAATTTGGAAATCATTTACTGTAAAAGAACAATTTGGTTGCTTTTCTCTATGTATATTCATTTTCAATTAGTTTTTTTTTTGAAAAGAGTAAATACTAGGCCTAGAGTAGAATCTAGAAGGGCAATAGTGAAAACACTTGACAAGTTAGAAGTCTAATAGCAAGAAATGAGTGAAAATAAAACTTTTTCACAAACGAGGTGTTCTGGAGTTCCAGAAGAAGTTCTTCTAGCTGTCAAGTGTGTTGTTTGTGGGATGAGAAATTGACTCTGCAGAAATATAAGGAGCCTATCTGGTCATGCTAATTCATTGGAGAGTATATTATCCATATATGAGTCAATAAAAAGCTTCTGTGGTTTGTTGCTAAGGAGGACTACACGAGGTAATCGATGTTTTTGATGATTATTCTGCCAGGTAAATGGTGGCAAAGCTGGTATAGTGAAACAGATCACCTAGGTTTCAAATCCCTCACCCTTTCTGACATTGGACATTTCTCTCCTCTATTTATATCCTCTTTTATGGTGATCTTATGCAATCCCAATTCTTCAAAGGTCACCTTTAATCTAATGTCTCTCAAATTCATATTTATTGCCTTGATCTCTCTCCTGAACATGAGACTCATTCAATAGCCACTTGAAATTTTCTTTTTGAATAATGGGACCTTGAAGTTATCATGTTCACAATAAAATTCTTGATCAATCTCCACACCTAAACCAAACCAAACCAAACAAAATGAAACAAGATAAAAACACACCCTGTGCTTACTCACCCATCTTCTTCTCAACATTGTGTGCAACCAACCTCTCTGTTTCAAGTCCCTCACCCAGGAGGAACCTTACAAACTTCACTTAGTTTCCCCTCATATCCAATGAATAAATCACTGTTCTTGGCTATCATACTCAATATAGCTCAGATCTATATCTTTCTCTCCATTTCATTGTATCGTCCTAGTGTAAGCAACCATCAACTTTTGCCTGAAATACTTTAGTAGCATCCTACATGGCTTTCTTCCACTTTAAACTTCTCTAATCAACTCTCTTCAAAGAAACCACTGTGATTATTAGTCTAACTGCTTTTAATATCCTTCTTGATGTTACATTATAATTACGTATGCCTGTATTCCTTAGAGGACCTGTATGATCTAGTCTTTCCATTATTCATCTTTTATAATTTCTCCCCAACTTGCTATGTTTCAGCATAATCCATTTTATTCTTGAAATGTGCAAGCCCTTTCCTATCACCAGGTCTTAGAACATGCAGTTTCCACTGCCTGCAATGCTAGCTGGCTGATCTCACAGCAGCTCCTTCACTTCCTTCAAGGCTCTGCACAAATATCAGTTCTCAAAGTGGTATTCCCTGACCAATCTTTTGTATGTTGCTCTTTCACTTTTTATCTCACTTTTTTTTTTAAGATTTATTTTATTTATTTATTCTCTCCCCACCCCCCATTATTTGCACTTGCTGTCTGCTGTGTGTGTCCTTTCATTGCATCCTCTCTGTGTCTGCTCAACTTCTCTTTAGGAGGCACTGGGAACCAAACCTGGGACCTCCCAAGTGGGAGAGAGGCACTTAATTGTTTGAGCCACCTCCACTCCCTGCTTTGTTGTGTCTCTCATTGTGTTTCCTATTTGTGTCTCCTTGTGTCATATTGTTGGATCAGCTTGCTGCACTAGCCCGTCAAGCCAGCCCATTGGGTTAGCTCGCTGTCTTGCTTGTCTTCTCTAGGAGGCACTAGGAACCAAACCCAGGACCTCCCATGTGGTAGGTGGGTGCCCAAATGCTTGAGCCACATACACTTCCCTATCTTACTTTTTAAATTTCACGAATAGTAACACAATGTGAAAATATCTTGTTAATTTATATATTTCCTAACTTATTTTGTATCTTCTTATATTAAATTATAAACCCAAGGAGTAAGAAATCATATCTGCTTTTTTTGCTACTACTTTTTTGGAAACAAAAACACTCCATGAAACATAGTAGGCCCTCAATAAATTCTTCTTAAATTCATAAAGAAACAGCCAAAATGCTTATGCTGGGCTCACTGATATTCTTATGCATCTTTAGATAACCTTCATCAAATTCTAATTAGGGCACAGTGTCTTAGTGTTGCAGAATGTTCTGAGGCAAGCCTATCCCAGTCTTACTGAGACCATGTATATGGTTCAATGTAAAGAGCACTTCACATCAGGCAGATAAAAAAGAACTAAGGGAATAGAGGAGAACTTAGTGAGTTTCACGGGCAGAAAACAAGAATACAGAAATGACATCAACCAACCATCAGTCCTCCTCTTCTCGTGGTTCTATGTCAAGGTGCTCAGTCATTCTGTCATTTTCCCTCAACACAGTAGAAATTGGCAGGGAATATGATGTTAATTTTCCTATCAGAATGTGATTTAATTGATGCTGAGAGCCCTGTGATTCAAAGTATGTTTAGAAAAGGCAAGAATTGAGATGCCACAGCCATGACAATTTCTGGGAACTTATAAATGTATACTTTTCCATGAATTCTTTCTCCTCATGCCCCTGTCCCTAATGACCAGACTACACCTGCTGGACCCATAAGCTGTCTTGGCATTCACTGTTTGTAAGCCCCCAAAGGGCAGGTATTTCTGCCTTTTTAAATCACTGCTGTATCCCCTGAGCCTTGAACATGCTCCCAGTGCCTAGAACATAATAGATACTTAGTAAATAATTATAAGATAGATTGTATATTTATTCTTCAGAAGATTAAAATGTATTAATCTAATCATAGTAGACACAGTTAGCTTAATTTGTTTATGGCCCATGATTGTTAAACAGATAAAAATTAAATTTCTTCTTTCCACATATCTTTTCTTTCATCGGATATATTATTAGTCATATTGACATGAATATGGATTTTCTTACATTGGAAAATGGGAATGAGCAATTATGAATAAACCAAATTTATAATGTAGACTATTTATAGTTTGACTATTAAAGATGTTAGGTGAATACATAACACCCAACATTGATCATCCTTGATGAAATGGAGCAAACACCACCTTGTGTTCTGGGGAGATTAGAATCCCACAAGTCTGATTTTGTAGCCTGTGAGCTGTGAAGACTGTTTTCTTTTCCTTGATCAAGCTGCCATCTCCTTGTACACCCCTACCCACTTTGTCCTAACTATCTTGAAACCAATCTTGAAGATGTTGGACTACAGAGAAAAACATCCCAGACTCCAGAATACAAAAGGAAAAAAGACAACTTCAGATGCTATTTTATCTCTTGAATGACCTTTGACCTCTTCTCTCACTTTTATCCTGGCTTTCCAGGCACCTGAGAGTCCTTAACTGGGTAGTTCCTTATCTCCCTCTTCCTTTCTCACAGCCCTTACAGACTCCATGTGGCCGAAGTACTGCAAAGCAAAACATTCTAAACTTAATCTCAACCTCAGTAAATGCCTCACCCATTTCTTTGGAACCAAATATCATAAGTGCAACCTCAGCATATCACTGACACCTCCTGGAGGTCAACCTCCCCCCTCACCAATATCTTCCAGTGCTTTTCCTCCAATTCACTCTCAGCCTTAAAAAGCTTGCTGTCCTTTGTCTCCAAGGAGTTGAGTTCTATTTTGTCTTCCATGCTAATGGAGGCTCCAGAATAAAATCATCCTTGCCTGTGTAACATTGTCTGGTGCAGTTTTTCTTTGATAGGAGCATGGATTATCACTGTCACTGTATGTGGGTATCTCCTCTTCTTTTGAAAGAGCACCTGGATGTGGTGGTATCTCACCCCTCCAAGTCAAAGTACTCCCTGGTATTTCTGGACCCTGAGAGCCCGAAACATGTGCAAAGGGTAAGGCAGAGAATTATGGAGTAAATTTTGCTCTTGATTTACCACTTTAATTCAATTTCTGTGAGCTATTCCTTCAAACTTCAAATCTATACATTGGTAATCATGAAAATTCTGATTCCTTGGTCTTTCCTCCTTAGTAAATTCAAATTTTGGTACATTAAGCAAGATCTTCTCATCTTCAACATTCCAGTGAATGATGCAATTTAATAAATATCTATTGAGCAACTGAATTCCAGGATTCTGCGCCAATTGCTATAAATATATTAGTAAAGAAGGGAAAGAGCCAGAGCTTAGCATGGATACCACAAGTACACAGTGTGGTCAACAGAGAGTATCATGAAAGCACAGTCATATGGGTAGAGCCTCCATGTTGCTCAAAAGTGGCCTCTCTCTAAGCCAAACTCAGCATATAAATGCATTACCTTCCCCCCAGTGTGGGGCATGACTCCCTTAAATAAAAGGGGGGAAAGATAAAGACAAATGAGCTTATATAGCTAAGAGACTTCAAAGTGAGTCGGAAGGTCATCCCAGAGGTAATGCTTATGCACGTCTCAGCAGGATCTCATAGACAGCCAAAGTAGATACTACCCCCAAATAGTGGGACTCCTGAAGGTTCTGGAGACACCCAGGTCTTACGGTCATGGCAGATAGCTCCAGAGTTTGGTGACTTGCCAGTGGGCCCTACTTTGGAGTTTGTGCTCCCGAGTGTGACAGAGTTGGACTCAGTTGTGACTTCTCTACACATGCCTCTTCTGCCCCTTCTATGTGAACCTATAGTTGGTGCTGGAGTTGGTAGGTGTACACCCAAGATACTTGAATCTTTGGGTTGTCCATGTGCCAGTTAGCACCTTGCAACACTAGACTAAGTTATAATTTCAAGAGCAAAGGCTCATAAGTATAGTCATCAATATCAAGGGCCCATCAATGGACCATCCTTCTTCACTAGTCATTGCCCCTGTACTCGGGGGATTGTTGCTGTTCCATCTGAGAATGTGGCAGAATTCCCCAGGAGGGGAACTCAACACTCTTTTGGTTATTGTGTGAATCTCTACCCACTGTGTCAATGCCCCATGAACATTTGAACACTTTTATATACCATATATTTATGCCCAGGTGAACTTCCTCCCATGTATCCCCCATCACTGACTCCCCACACCAATGATCCTACCCTGCCACAGTTGTAACTCTTCTGTGGTCCAAATTTCTTTAAAAATGAAGCCAAGAATATCACCAAATGTAATTTATAGGAAAATGGAATAATAATGATAGGTTTAAACATATGAAATAAAATACATAATAATTTAGAAAAACTAAGACTAAATTAAAATAACAAAATTGGGGTATTAAAAATATAATGAAATTTATTAAAATTTTTTTTGATGTTTTGCCTTTTTCACTAATATCTGTTGTCCTATAGGTACAGGGACATTTTCTTCCATTTCTTCCCCAGCGTCTAAAAAATGCGGAGCAGACTATGTGAAAGATTGGAAACATTTGTATATTTGATGGCAACACTATTTTCCCAAACTCTTTTTATATGATTCCAAAAAGAATTGAATTTGACAAGAAGAATCAGGATTAGGGATAGTCCTATAGTAATTGACAATCTTATTCATATGAGATTCACCTCTGACATACAGACCCAACAATTTAGCTATACTATAAACCTAAAGATCATTCCTTCCATACAACAAATTTTTTCCATCACAAGCCTGTGGAAGACACTTTGGGGGAATCTATGATTATGGAAGATCAGAGTATCTAGCAAAATCCATTAAGGAGTAGTGGTGTGCATAGAGTAGGGCATTTCAAGAAAGAATCCCAGATCCACATTTTCATCTCTATAAGGAGATCCATTTGGATGCCTAGCAGGCACTTCATGCAACATGTGAAAAAAGTAAAAGTAAAGAGTGTATCACTCACTAAACTGCAAACATGGAAGAATTTGCAACATTTTAGACCAAAAATAGTAAAGAAAATAATGTCATAACCAGAACTTACTCTGTCCTCAAGAAATAAAACATTACAGATAGAATTGCTCCTAATTACATTGCTCCTCCCTCTCCCCCAAGAGATGCTCATAATAAACAAATGTTAGGGACCAATTAACAGTCTGTGTTACAGGGTCTTTAACTTACTGACTGCCGACAAATAGCTCTTCAAAGTGGTTATACTAATATACGCTTTCTTGAGCAGTGGATGAGAGTTGCTCCACAGTCTTGCCAATACTTGGGTTTGTCAGACATTAATTTAGCCCACATGGTAGAAGAGAAACGTTTCATTATGCTATCAATTTACATTTCCCAATAACCAGTAGAGAATGTTTCTTTGTTTATCAGTCACTTCGATATTCTCTTATGTATAAAGTGCCTTTTCAAGTCTTTTTCCCATTTATCAGTTGGGTTGTCCATCTTTTCCTTATTGATTTAGAAATAGTTTTATTATATTTTTGGATATGAATCCTTTATGTTCATAGAAAAATTCATTCCCCAGTCTGAGCTTATTTTTTCACATTATTTTTGATGACACCTTATCATAGTTTTTTATTCTTATCATTATAATGTCAAATTTAGATAACTTGTTCTTTAACTTTTATTATTTTATTTATTGTTAAGAACTCCTTCCCTGTCCCAAAGATTGTAAAGATATTTTCCTCTAGGTATTTTCTTCTAAGTTTTAAAGTTTTTTCTCTTTATACTTAAGCTTTAATTAAACTTCAGCTGATTTTTGTGCATGGAATAAAGTAGAAATCCAATCAGTGATGTGCTGGAATACAGGCTCTCTAAGAAAAAAAGCCATAACATATTGAATTTGTTGATTTCTGTGGTGTAAATGTTTCCACCATGGCAAATTTCAAACTACCCAATGATTTAACAACATGCTTGTGAAATTCTTGAATATTTAACCACTAGATCCAATTACATTTTAGTTTTCCATATGGATAGCCAATTTATCCAGTATGAATTAGAGAAAAATCCACCCTTTCTCTTTCATCTGTAACAACGTTGCTGTCATATCATGTTTTCAGACACTCAAGTTGTTTCTGGACTCAGTTCTTTTTTGTTGGTTGAATTGGCTATCCTTGCAGCTCTAATACATAGTGTTCATTATAATTGCTCTAAAATCAGTCTTGATGCCTGGTAGGGTCAATTTTTCTTACCTTGTTCTTTTCTTCAAATTTGTTTTGGCCGTTCTTAAACCTTTGCTCTTCCATATATATATTTTACAGTCAGGCTGTCAAGATCAAGTTTGGATGATAAATTATGTGGTCACCATAATCATAAGGCTTTGCCCATATTTTAGAGGTATCGTAAATTTGACTATAAGCTTCTTAACGTAAAACATTTATATGCTGGTAACTTTAGGATCATAAGGAACACATTGATTAAACCATATGGATGATGTGTTTTTTTAAGTGTTCATTTGTACAGAATCTTGTCTCTGGCTCCATACAAAAAGGTTCCTGAAATATTCATAAGTTCTTCCTGTGCTACTCAATAGAGGTTTTTTTTTTTTTGTCATATGCTTTCATTCAGTGTTAAATACAAAAGTCTTAATTAATCTCCCTGGAATGTCACGTTCAATCTTGAAACACATAAAATAGTGTATTGTTCATTTAACCTATAGACAATGCTTATGATGTGGAATTTGCTCATTTAAGTTATTGCATATAAAACATTAATTGGACCCAACAATATATAAATTATGGAGACTTTGTAAATTAGAAAGTCTTAGAGAGCAGTCTTGTTTTTCTCCTTGCAAACTTGTAAGAAAATTAAAACGGTGGCTTTTTCAGATTTGAACCCAAGCACAAACCACAGCATGGATTTTCCAGTACATACCAGCTATTGAGTAGGAACCATTTCTTCTTAGCATATAACTATATACGTATATATATAATATGTAAGTATAAAAATACTACTTCTATAGTATTTTGAATTACCTAAGAATTTCTGCATACCTAATGTTCTCTGAGCTTATTTGACCATGGAAAACACCTTTCCCTCCATGAAACATGTATTTAATATTTTTTAGAATTAATATTCTGTGGAATATGGTTTAAGAAATATTGATAGAGGAAAGGCTGGACTGTATATTCTTCTGGAAGTCTTCCAAGAAAATACTTTTCATAACTGAGATTGTGATCAGGGTGGTACCATCAGAGAACTCAAGGTTATATTTTCTGGCTAGAAGTTTAGACAATAGCTCTAGGTTGCTAATTAAGAATGAATTGTAAGCTGTAATAATAATTTTATACAATTTTAATAATAACCTAAATGGGATTCAAAATTAATAGTCTCCTAGGGAAATTCAGGAATAAAACCAACCAAGATACTTGTCAGAATGGATGTGAAGAGGAGTGGGCTAAGAGAGAATGCTGGAATCCTGTGGGCAAGCTGAATGTTTTCCTCAGAAAATAGTCTGGATTCATTCTAATACATGTATAAATGAAGATTTGACGCTCCAAGTAGAGCATGTTTGTGACAATTTTAACCTGAGAAAAATTTAAAGCATACTTACTAAATTCATCCTAGTCCTAATAAAATTTTCAATAATGCATTAAGAAAATAAATTTTAACCAATTTCATGCCAGAAAAATTAACAGAATTTACCCTTACAAAACTAAATGAGTTATTCTGAATTGTTGGCTATCAGTCATTTATGTGTAGGGAGAATATTTACCAAAAACAATAATTTTGGTTTTAGAATTTATCTGAATGGCAGTTAAAGCCATATTTCAATGTAAAGGAAGACTTAGATTTATATTCCCTAAGGCAGTCCATACCTGTCTTCAAATCATAAGAAGGGCCAAACACACATCTGCTTTATATTGCCTGGACATTACAACGTGATTTGTAAGGAGTCTGTTCCTATCATTTTTAACTTTCAGATTATATTTAAAGCACAAATTTAAGGAAAACAGTCGTATCCAGGGTATCTTATTGGATTTATATAGTGTAGTCCATAATTGGTTCTTTCTACAGAGCAAGTGTGAATAATGAGAGATATTTTTAAAAATTGGTTATACTACCAATATACTGGTGATGCAACTGAAAAAAGTCCTTGAATAAAAGGGGGAAAAGGTAAAGACAAATGAGTTTATATGGCTAAGAGACTTCAAAGTGAGTCAAGAGGTCATCAGAGAGGTAATGCTTATGCACATCTCAGCAGGTATCATAGACTGTCAAAGTAGATACTACCCCAAATAGTAGGGCTCCTACAGGCTCTGGAGACGCCCAGGTCCTATGGTCATGGCAGATAGCTCTGGAGTTTGGTGCCTTGCCAGTGGGTCCTACTGTGGTGTTTGTGCTCCTGAGTGTGACAGAGATGGACTCAGATGTGACTTCTCTACACATGACTCTTCTGTCCCTTTTATTTGAACCCATAGTTGGTGCTGGAGTTGGTAGGTGTACATATAAGAGACTTGAATCTCTGTGATGTCCATATGCCAGCTGGGCCCTGAGCCTTAGCAGAGTTGCAACACTTACTCTCATTGGACTCACCCAGGACAACTAACAAGGAGGTGAGGATGGACAATTACCACACTAAGGAACCGAGAGAGTCTACAACTGCAAGCAATAAAGTCTCATCCATCAGCCATCAGCCAAATGGAATTGAAGCCCCCTCTCAGTTAGAGGTGGAGTGGGCATCACCATGCCAGAATCCTCAAGATTGGGAAATAAAATATGGACTAGAGTGGACTTACTGGTATTCTACTATAGATTTATTGTGATTCTAGCAATGGAAGAAATTATATCATGGATGTGAAGACAGTGGCCACTGGAGGTGCTGAAGTCAAGGAGAGGGAAAAAGAGGTGTAATACAGGGGCATTTTCAGGAGTTGGAATTGTCCTGAATGACATTGCAACAACAGATAAAGGCCATTTTATATCCTGCCATAACCTACAGAATTCAGTGGGAGAGCATGTAAACTACAATGTAAAATATAATCCATGCTTAGTTGCAATGCTCCAAAATGTGTTCATCAATTGCAATGAATGTACCACACCAATGAAAGAAGTTGTTAATGTGGGTAAAAGTGGGAGGTGTGGAAAGTGGGGCATATGGGAATCCCTTATATTTTTTTATGTAGCATTTTATGTAATCTAAGTACCTTTTAAAAATAAATAAAAATATATTTAAAAAATTGGTTATAAACACTTCATAGTAATTCTCTGCTTCTTATTAAAGATTTATCATTATAGAGAAATATGGAGACAACATTTTGTACTTCATGGCATTGTAGCATTTGGAGCTGCCTCAAACTTACTCCTGAGTTGCTCTAATTCCTGCTCCCTGAGAACTGGCACTGCTGAAACTCTTCTCTTCTCCTAGGGGGCCAAGACTTTTCCTTTCTTCCTATCTCTGCTTTATTAGTCTGCCAAAGGGGTGCTGATGCAAAGTACCAGTAATCTGTTGTCTTTTATAAAGGGTATTTATTTGGGGTAAAAGCTTACAGTTACAAGGCCCTAAGAGTCCAGCTCAGGGTTGCTTTCTCACCAAATCAGCTGCCACGTGTTGAAGCAAGATGGCAGGTTGTTGTAATTCAACGTGGAGTTAGACAGTGCCAGGAAAGAAGAAAAGAAAAGAAAGACTGGCATCAGGGGACCTCACTCCATGTGGAATGCAGGCAAGTTTATTTAAGCTGAAGCTGCTTTTTATCTACAAAGCTGATAATTATAGTGGGGCGTCCTTTGCTAGTTCCTCTACTTGGCACGTAAGAGCGCTGCCTGTTCCTGTGTTCCTAGATAATCTTTCTTAGGAATTCATACAATAACTTCTTAGTGGTGACTTCATTCCGTTTCGCTTCCTCCTACTGATGTCTGCAGTATGCAGTGTCCTTGGAGACATTTACTAATGTTTCTTTGTCAGCAAGCATGCTTTCTAAATGCTTAACCCTTTATGCTGTGGCTCTCAACATTTTTTCCAACGTTTCCCCCTTTTTTGTTTTTTGTCCAGGGTGACTGTGCCTGTCTTAGGTTGCCCTCCTCTGACAGTCTTACCCGTCACTGGCCACCAGCCAATCTCCATGGACAGGGGTTTGAGAGTTAAGGGTTTTAAGCAGAATCAAGTTATTGGCATGGCTGGCCTTTTCAGACCTATTAATGTGGGACAGCAGAGCTTTGCGAATGCCTCTAATACAGTTAAGAGTAACAGAGCACCAATGATCACCACACCGAAGTTAGCAAGTACAGAGGTTGATTTCCACAAATGTAAGGGGTTTATTTTATTTAATTGATCTGTCACTGATTGCCAAATTTCGCCACCTGAAAGTGTAGTAAGTTGATTCTAAGATATGGTCAAAATCCTTTTTTGCAAATCTGTAATTTCTATAGATAAATTTGTGTGATGACCTATTAAATGATTTTTAATTTTTTCCCATTCATAATGGGAATCATTGTATGGGAGAGGAGTGATACAAAAAGCACTTTCATTCCAATCACACTTCAAACCTTGTTTTAAATTTAGATTATATACCTGATCTCCCATTAGTGTAACAGCCATCTCTAAGTCATTAAGCCTGTTATTAATTTGCTCATCAATATATACCTGACTATGCCATAGCTCACTAGCATTATGATGCCAATTTTTAACATATTGTTGTGTTTGGATATTCTCATGTAGGGCGGTTCCTGCCACAGCAGCGGCTGTAATAATATCTATAAGCCCTAATACAGCAGCTATAATTAATCCAATTAAACGTTTGGTTCTTTTCAAATAATGATTTAGAAAGTGCCAAAGGATTTGACTCTCAGGGGAAGACTGCCAGCAGCAATTCATGCGAACCGGAAGCCATATTCCATGATGCCATTGTCCCATTAGAACCACAGTAGAACTCTCCTGTAAAACAGATTCTGATACACAAGTGTAAAGGGAGTAATTGCTGTAGAAAAACCATGTTTGATCAATGCTCACTGTTCCTACTGTAAAAACAATGGGATCCCGCACACATACTTTTTTTTTTCTTCTCAAAAATGATTTATTTTTATATAGGAGCATTTAGAAAAAGGTGTCTAATACACATTAATAATTACTAAGAAAAATACTTTGATATAGGGACTTTTGTGGTTGACTGCCAAAGTTATCCATATTAGGTATGCTAATTCCTTATACATCTTAAATCCTCAAATCTTATTTCTTTTTGGTTTTTTTTTTCTTTCTTTTTTCATTTTTTGTTCTTTTATTTTATTTTATTTTATTTTATTTTTATTATTATTTTTTACCAGGAGATCCCAGGAATCGAACCCAGGTCCCTCCATATGGGAGATGGACACCCAACCATTTGAGCCATATCTGCCCCCATTTTTTTCCCCTTAACTTTATTTGTACATTTAATAATCAAAAATATAAACAATTAAAAACTAAAAAGTAAACACAGATGAATAAATATATACATTTCTCCATTAAATGTAATGGATACATATAAATTTTTTTTTTTTTTTTTTTGTGGATCAAACAATATGTTACACAAGATATTTAGTTCATAGTAATGCATTCATACAGTATTTGTCCTTTTGTGTCTGGCTTGCTTCAGTCAGCATAATGTCTTCCAGATTCATCCATGTTGCCATATGCTTTACGACTTCATTTCTTCTTACAGCTGCATAATATTCCATTGCGTGAATAGACCACAGTTTGTTTATCCATTCATCTGTTGATGGACACCTGGGTTGCTTCCAACTTTTGGCAATGGTGAATAACCGCACACATACTTTATGATGTGAGCTACCATTCCAGTGTAGAGTAGTATTCGTTGGTCCTTTTTCCCCAGTTAATGTATAAGTAGGGGCTAATCCCAAAAATACTTTCCATAAAT
>JAQZBX010058482.1:0-17738 GCA_029593785.1 Cabassous unicinctus
CCCCCCCCCCCCCCCCCACCTAAGCCTGCGGAGCCCATCAAGAGGCAGCCGAGGTCCCAGTGTCTGTCCACGCTGGTGCGGCCCGTCTTTGGAGAGCTCAACGAGAAGCACAGGCAGAGCGGCGGGAACGTGGGGGCCCTGGAGGAGCTGGAGAACGCCTTCAGCCTGGCAGAGGAGTCCTGCCCGGGCATCTCGGACAAGCTCATTGCTCACCTGGTGGGGCGGGTGCAGGGGTTCTCCCACAACTGAAACCACCTGACCTCGGCCGGCTGAGGCCACCGGCTGCTGAGGGGGGTTGGGGCCTGCTGGCCTGGGCTTTCTCCCCATGGGCCCTGGGCCACGTGGTGGCCATCCACCTGAGAGGACCCCGCGGGGCGTCCACAGCCCCCTCCCACCCCACGCACAGGCTGCTCTCCATGTCCTCCAGCCAGGACGCCGTCCCTGCCTGGACCGAGCTAGCCACCTCTTGAGAGCTGCCGGGCTCCACCCAGAAGCACAAACAAAATCCCAACAGACATGGCACCAGGACTGGTCAGCGTGGGCTGCGGAGGTGGAGGGGAGGCGCGACCTTGGCGGAGTTGAGTCAGGTACCGTGTCTTCTCCTATGTACCCGTGTCAACCAGAGTTTTTTTTTTTAAAACAACTTTCTTGTTTTATTAAGTATTCTGAGGCTAAGATGTTAGTTTTCGTAGAACGTTGAAAGGGTCTTGACACTCAATAAAGACGTGAACTGGTATGTGGTGTGGGATGTTGTTGGAGGTGTGGGAGGTGGGGAACATGGGAATCCCTGTAATTTCTGAGTAATATTTAGGTAATCTTAGCACCTTTAAAAATACATATATATATACAAAAATAACATTTATGTAAACAAATGCACATATATGCATATGTATTTATATATCATTTTACAAATATTTGTATGTATTGTGAAAAATTTGATTTTTACCCACAATTTAAAAAAAAAGACGTGAACTGGAAAAAAAAAATCAAAACCACAATGAAATACCACTGGACATCCACTAGAATGGCTATTTTTTAAAATGGAAAATAAAAAGCATTGGAGAAGTTATGAAGAAATTGGAACCCCCACGAATTGCTGGCAGTTATGTAAAGTCACTGTGGAAGTTTGCTGGTTCTTCAAAAAGCTATACGTGAAATTACCACACAACTCAGCAATTCCATCCATTCTAACAGGTAAGGTACTCTAACGATAAGTAAGCCAATATTCATTGCAGCATTATTCAGAATCGTCAAAAGATGGAAACAATCCAGTTATTTATTAACAGATAAATGGATAGATAAAATGTGGTATATATATATATATATTTATATATAATCAAATATTATTCAGTCATAAAAAGAAATAAAGTTCTGATACATGCTACAACATGGGTGAACCTTGAAAACATTAGGCTAAGTGAAATAAGCCAGACACAAAAGGAAAATATGTATGATTCCACTCATGAAATATCTAAAATACACAAATTCAAAGAGACAGAAAGGTGATTAGAGATTACTAGGGGACTGGGGACAAGGTGGGGGATGAGGAGTTATTGCTTAATGTGTATAGGTGATGAAAAATTTTGGTATGGATGGTGGTGATGGCAACACACATTGCAAATATAATTAATGACACTAATTGTACACTAAAAGTGATTAAAATGGCAAATTTTGTATTATATCTAAGTCATCACAATGAATTTTTTTAAAAAGCACATATACATAAAATAAAATACACATTTTATATGAACACATACCTAGAGAAAGATATATGTCAAATATATTAAATGGTTGTGTATGGAGGAAAAAAAGATAAATGGAAATAGAGGGAAATATAAAATAAATTTTGAATATAAATTATATATGTAATCATGTAATTTTTTAACAAAAAGAAAGATCACATGACATGTGTCCTGAAATTTGCTTTCTGAATTAACAGTGCATTTGTTTATATCTTTCCAAGTCACAGCATAGTGATGTATTGTTTACATGTGAAAATCTGTCTTAATGTTTGCACACTAATATTTTTGTGAGATCAATTCCTGGAAGTATAACTGCAGCATAAAACAGTGATAACGATTTAAAAATTGAACATATAATGCCAAATCACCGTGTGAAATATTGTAAAAATGTATACACTCAACATTAATCCAAAGTACCTGTTTTGACCCATTAGTCCAAATAGTGAATACATTCCTTGTATTTTTGTCAATCTAAATAGGAAAACCAAATAAATTTAAATTGACAAGTATTTGATATTTCCGGAGTAGATTAATCTCACATATGTTTAATAGCCAATTATAACTCTTTCTGCTGTTGTTTTTAGCCTCTTGGTTATTGTATTAGGGTTCCCAGAGAAATAGAACCAAGAGGATATATAGAGAGAGAGACCAAGAGATAGTGAGAGCAAGAGCAAGAGAGGGAGAGGGAAAGAGGTTTGCTATAGGAATTGGCTAACATGACTATGAGGATTAGCAAATCCAATTCTGTAGGGCAGGACACAAGCTGGGTACTCTGATGAAGGTGAAGTTGTGTTTCTCAGGAGAAGGTTACTAGCTGAAGAAAGGGTAAAAATTCTTTCTGACTTCCGAAATCCTTGATTTATGCTTTAAGACTTCCAACTGATTGGATGGGGAGACTCCCCTAATTGCTTGAGGCAATACCCTTTTTTGATTGTAGATGCAATTATCTGTAGATAAAATCACCTGACTAATGATATAAATCCATCAATGAATTACCCTTACAGTAACAATCAAACCAGCGCTTGCTTGACCAAGTAACTGGACACGATAACTCAGCCAAGTTGACCCATGAAATTAATTATCACCATTATTATTTGTTGTCAATTTTTCTATTGAACCCTTTGTTTTATATATTTTAATTCATTGAAAA
The DNA here is from genome assembly GCA_029593785.1 of Cabassous unicinctus. Classification (NCBI taxonomy): domain Eukaryota; kingdom Metazoa; phylum Chordata; class Mammalia; order Cingulata; family Chlamyphoridae; genus Cabassous; species Cabassous unicinctus. The sequence goes on from JAQZBX010058482.1 coordinate 2,893, forward strand.
ATAACTATATTTCATTCTTGCTATAGTATTTCAGTAAATGCAAAATGTAAAAAATATTAAAATGTATATATAGTTAATTATAATCTATGAAATCACTGAACTTTTTCAATGACTCTCAAATGGCTGCAACTATTTAAATTTCCTAGGTATGACTTGATATACTACTTGAAAGTTACCACTACCTGATTTTGCAATTGAGTATGTAGAACTAAAATGTAATCATGGGTTTACAAATAAATGCATTACAATATAAATAACCAATGTCTTTTAAAGAGTCTCATAAAATAAATACAACGTTTATAGTTTTGCAGATCTTTAAATTCCCCTTAAACTTTTTAACTAATATTTTGGAGTGGGAAGGGGTATAACAGAAACTGTTGACTCAGATGTCTAATTGAAAATCCACACATGAGCCCCTTATTCTTTGGCCATCTTTCTAAAGGGGTTCTCATCATTGAGTTGTAGGCAGAAACTGGCTAGGACTTTCAGGGGAGCTTTTGCTGATTGCCTCGCTTATCACATAATTTCCTGCCTTGAATGTGAATATCATGCCTGGAGCCTAGAGACCCATTTTGCAGCCATGAGGAAAAAGCCAAAAGATCACTTTATCAATTAAGGATTGAATTTGCTAAAACATTGCTAACTGATTAAGTGTAAATTATTCCTTAATTAAAGAATAGAATAAATAGTTATGTATGCCGCAATAAAATGTTTGCATTAAGTTAAAACTGTCAATGTGAACACTTGATTAAAAAAAGCACACACACATATTATTTCCAACCGTCAGTTCCCAAGTAAAATAGTACTCAAGGGAAAAATATCACTTTTTTCCTAATACTAAGGTCTTTTTTTTCTAAAATATTCATTAAAAGGAACTACTAAGACTTTTCAAAGAAAAGCTTGTTCTATATCCTTGGGCAGGAGAAATTCAAGGAAAGAGTGGAATAAATAGTTGTCTGAAAGCAAGGTTCCTTTCAAAAGGTTCCGGTTCAACATTTAAAAAGATAAATGAGAAATTTAAAAATATGTTTTCATTTAAAAATTAAAAGGTAGGTTTATGAAATCTATACATCCATAATAAATTCTCTCAAAAGTAAAGTCATTCAATTTATGTATTTTTCTCTTTAAATAACTAATATTATATTTGAGTTAAATTGATTGAGAAAAACCATAGCTCACATGTTTATTATGTTCAAAAATATGAGCAAAAGTCTATCCAAGCACATTAATAATCAGAGGGAAAAAAACAAATGAAAGATATTAGCTCCAGGTTTTCATTACCAATAGAGACACTTAATATATATCCTTAATTGTAAAAGCATTTTAATGCCTTTCATATTCATTTGTATCTTCATAGCCATATTTCCTCTTAACGCCTGGGACAATAGACTCTAGAATGAGAATAGCTCTCTGGAAGACTCTTGAGAAATTCAGTTATATCAAGTGACCGCCCAATTAAACATTATTAATATAGTGGACAATCGTAAAGTAGATTATAACAAAACATGCAGAAGTGTCTTAAAGCTTTTCACTCACAGATATGTGTAGCTCTGCTAATAGACCAGAATAATCCATGCTATTATCTGTATAGCCTATAGGTTAAGTTCATATCAAGGTGCATTCAAAGTCACCTCTCAAACAAGGTCAGAAAATACAATTATAGGACAGAAAGACTGTCTACAAGAGTCCTTAAATTTGCTTAGTTTTATGATACCTCTCCAGCTCTTTCTCAGATTGCTTAACAGCCAAAACGTCAATTTTACATCTAACACCGATTACCTTTAGTCTTGGCCACTGGAGAGCTGAGTTTGGGATCAAAACTACAGATATGTTAGATACAGAGTAAGACTCATCTAATCATCTTTCCTCTGAGAAGAGAAAATAGGTAATCATTTCTCCCCCAAGGAACAGAGAAAAATCTTCCTTGAAACATACTTTATGACACAGAGATAAAGTAATAGTACCAGCTGAGTAGCCATTCCTCTGCTAAAAAGAGACACTTCAAATAACAGAAACTTTGACAATCAAGTGAAGCAGAGGCTCTGACATCAGACTTCTAGGGGTGAAATCTGGCTCTGCTTACCAGTTGTATGAACCTGGGCAGGTTACTTAACCTCTTTATGCCATGTGTCCTCATTTGGAAAGTAAATATATGCTAGTGTGGTCGGATTTTCTCTAGGTTCTTGGCTAAGGTACAAGAAATGAAGTTCGAGAGCAAGCTGGGTTGGTTAGGTCAGTTATTTATTAAGGAATGATGAGAAGAGAAATGGGAGAAAAATAACAGATCATGGGTCCCAAGTAGAGAGGAAGGGGCTGATTTACAGTCTACGATTCCCCATTATTGATTATAAATCTCCAGGTCTACTTGCGTGCTCATCATGGCAGGGGAGCTAAGAAGGCAAGAGCAGGGGTCAAAAGGCAAGAGAGAGGGGTTCGGCCTTTGCACTTGCTTTTTGAACCATTAATTATTTCACCCCTTTGCTAATGACAGGAGAGGAGTCCCAGCTCTTTGCTGTTTTGATTGATTACCCCACCCATCAATCCCCTGGGAGGGCCCAATGATAAGGGCCCTGGAGAATATCTGGGGCTTCTCGGGGCTTCTCCTGGCTTCTGGAGGAAATCTCATTTTGAATGAGGTTCTCACAAAGGTCTTCCAGCAGCCATCTTGGGGAGTACTGAAGTCCTCGTGGGCTTCTTGCCAGGTTCCAGATTCATCTATTGATTCCCTAACTAGCCTGATTCACCAGTCCTTGCCAGTTTTAAGTAAGTTAATTCACGTAAAGCTCTTAAAGAAGTTTCTGGCCCCAAAGTAAGTGAACAATAAATTTTGTCTTTTATTATTAAGGCCATGTCTACATAACAATCTATTTGCCTACATTCCTTTCAGTAAACAACAAATGTTTTTCTAAGATGTCTCTAACCACTGATCTTTATTCTTCTTTCCTTACGGATATCATCCTTCACCTTCCAGAGCCTCCTGGCTACTATTGCATTGCTATCTCCACTATTCTAATGTCATCCTTCTCTTCTCAATTAGAAATTCTCCCATTTCCTCTTGCCCTGATCTCCATATGCTCACCCCCACCCCCAAACACACACATGAAAACACCTAACAGGAAGAGAAGTATGGAAGAGTTCTACTGCCAGACATAATTGTGTCCTTTGTAAGTAATAACTCTGCTTAGCTAAAAACAAACAACAAAATCTCTTTTAGGACCTTGGCTTTGTGATATTGGATCTTAAATGTTTGATATCAGAAACCTCTTGTTAGAGTTAAAAGACAATTGGTAGAGAAGAGCTGGGGAAAGTAATGTTTGGCTTAGTCTCTAAAATGAAGAGTAAAACCTGGCTGTTGGATCCTGATTTCATAAGACAGTGAGTGTCACTTCATTGATAGTTCTGGGGAGAGTAAGAAGAGAACATATTCTACTGGTTTAGGAAAGAGGCTTCCCCTTTCTATTCTAATAATCCTTTTCTACACAAGAGTATAAGATTCAGGAGTTGAACAGAGCTGGAATTGAAAAACTTCACTCCCCCACTTCCAAGTCAGTGACCTTGGGCAAGTTACATCCTTTTAGACTTAGATTCTTCTTAGTGAAGCCTTCTCTTAATTTTTAAAGGAGGACTAACTATACCCCCTCTTCTTCAGGCATGTTATTCTTATGTTAGTTAGGGAGCTTACCATCTTGTGGCATTTTGATTTGTAACCACTTCTATTGTCTAAATGTGATAGTGATATTTTCAAGAAAAGGAATCACATACCACTCAACTTTTATTCTCAGAAATTTTTATGAATAAATGAAAAAAAGTGGAAACAACACTGATGAGGTAGCATATACAGCAGTTAATTTGCTTTAGCCTCTGTGAGACTACCTTGCATCAAACATTTTTCTTCCTGGAAATGTGTCTCAGGTATATGCACGAAGTAGGTAAACCAGTGGAAAATCACACATTATTACCTAAAACATTGGCACAAACTTCAGTATGGAACTAGTAGGTAGACCATGTCGAATGCCATTTTCCCCCTAAACTAGACAGAATGGCCTAGAAACAAAGCAGGATGTAAATCCAACTCCCTTTTTCATTATTCCTCTATTCTCCTCCCCTCTACTGTATCAACAATCCTCAAATCTGAGTCTTGAATATTCAAAATTTTGATTCATTAGAAGGCCTATCCATCTACAACTACCACAGAAAAGGAAGTAAAACAAGCGAAGGAGAGTACATTTATCCCATTGCCAAGAGCTTCCTGGTTATCTCATTTGTCTTGTGTTGGAGTTCCTTGGGATTGAGATTCTCCTAATTATCAGCCCGAGCTGTTTTTCCTAATTGGAGCCATTATGGGAACTGTTGTTATCTTAACTATCATGAGTCACTTGTACAGAATTCCCAAGAGAGTCCATCCTCCCATTCTAGTTATATTCAGGAAAAGACACACATACACACACTTGCATGTACACACACACACACACAGAGGGATTGGGAAGAGAACAATTAAGAAAGAAATTCCACAGGGAGAGCCAGGTTTATATATTACTAACTGATTAATGAAATATATTTTAGATGGGGGGACTCAGGGCAGAAACATAACAGAACAACAAAGGAAGTTTATCTCAGTATTTCTGTATAGTTGTTCACCTCAGAGTAGGTGGAGATAGAGTTTTCACCCATGTTTATCCCATCTTTTAAACCCAATAGCAGCAAGGTCAGTGATTTAAACTAATCTTTGGGAATGGGAGATATCCAAGGAAAGAACAACATACCTGCAAAACAATAGACAGTTCCAGTGGGCATGTAGATGTGAATAGCTATTGGAAAGGTTTTGAACAAGGAGGAGTTAGGAAAGAGTACTGTAAGGCAAAATGTAAAGGTTTCAATTATTAAATTTCCTGGAAAATGTGTGTGATGCAAACAGGGCCCAGGGATTTCTTTAAAATAACAAATGAACATTGTGAATGGATTTCTAAAATATTGTGGAAATCAATGTTTCAGGTTCAGGTGATAGCCAAAGTTAGCTGTTGGGCATTTAATGCCATTAACATTTGTACCAGACTTATTACTGTTTTGGGTGAAGATAGAACAGTAGTGTTCAATGGAAAAATTTAATTTTTTAAAAGTTCTTTTTGGTAGCTGGTGTAGCTCCTTGGTTCAGATCCTTCCTATCCTTTCTTTGGCTTAACCACACCCCTCCAGGAGAGTAGGGAATCAGGTCCTAATTTTCTCAGAAGACCTGTGTGCCTGTTTTTTTTTTTCATAGAAACCTGCCCTCAGGGCCATGGTTAGAAGTTGTGGTGACTGCTGTTGGGGACATCAAGTCTTATAGGAAAGATAAGGTAGGTATGTGAAAAAGTCAAGAACACTTAAAAATATTTTGAAAGAGAATGAATGTAGCCAGAGTGAAAAACAGAGTGATTAGAAACTGGTAAGATTAGCTCTTGGCCTGTTAAAACTGGAAAATATATATGCAGAACTTGGTTAGGAAAAAAAAGGAGACAGATTGGAAGGGAGGTGAGAGGAGGATATTTTAGGTAGGAGAGATTCCCTTTAGGAATGTTCAGAGATCAGAAAATGTGTGTTTGTAATGACAGCAGGTTTGTTAAACTGTATTGGTAATTAAGTTACCATAACTTAACATAAGAAGAGATAAGTTCTCTTTGTCTTCTGTAGAAAATAATAAAATATTAATTTCAGTACAGCATTAAAGAAAGATGAAGCTAGCTGTTATGTGCAGAAAAATAGGATTTTGATGGGACTTAATCATATAATAAATAAATATATCCATCGCTAACATAAGTAGGAAACATTGCTAAAATGCCCCTTCCTAAGGGATGCACAAAGCAAGATAACTATCAATGCTGGAAAATCAAGGAAGTCTATTATATCTTCCTTTGATGATTAGGAAAGAGTTATCGTAGAGAATTTGAGATTTGTTTCCTTTTTAAAAAAGGGCAATTTGGAAGAAGAAAATGATGAGAATGTGAAGTATGGAAGGGAAGTCAAATGAGGAAACTGATGCTTTAGAAAGATTAATTTTAAGAGATTGGAGGCTTGAAAAGAGAACCACTAACCTAGAGCATGCAGGAGAGAAGGGATGGGTGGAGGTGGAATGACCCATCTTTTAAAAGAAGATATTTCTACAGCTTTACTCCTCGGAATCTTCTCAGGGCCATTGATAAGAATGGACACATGTATAAAGGGAGAGAGTGGAGTGTTTAGAGCTAGATATGGGAGGAAGATCGGTGGAGTTCATTCGTGGTGGCATTGTCTTTGTCATTAAAATATCCAGTCAAACCATATGACAAGAATCAGATGTGGAACTGGGAATTTTGTAACAGTTGTAGGGAGATTGTTAGAGAATCAATAAAACTTGAATACATGAAAGAACACCGTAATCATATGCCATCTCTTCAATTCCTTGTCTAGTTCTATGTGTAAATGCAGTAGTTTTAAAATATGGTCCTCTAACCAGAAGGATCAACATTCCCCAGGAATTTGTAGAATTTCTAAATCTTGGTCTCTATCCCAGATCTACTGAATTAGAAGCCCTCAGGATGGGGCACAGAAACTTGTATTTTAACAAAGCCCTCTGGATGAGTCTTAGGCATGCTAAAAGTTGAGAACTGCTAGTCTAAAGTACTGGCTTTGTTGCCTGAGTTTTTGCCAACCTTAGTTGGAAGCATCTGTGGAATGTGGGCTATTCTTTCTTCCTTTGTCCTCCTCTGCACCTCTAACATAGGGATCTATCCAGAGTATTCACTTTCTGAAAGATAATAGACACCTCCCAGAAGGTTTGAGTGCACTGGGAATTGAAATCCATACTTCCGACCTGGAGATGGAGAGGCGTAATCAGACCACTGATCAAGAATTTATCTTCTCTGCTTTCCCCCATTCCCGGGGAGTTGCTGTCCTCTGCTTTGTCCCACTGCTCTTCATCTACACTTTCATTGTTGTTGGAAACCTGGTCATTATCACAGTGGTCCGCCTGAATATTCACCTCCATACCCCCATGTACTTTTTTATCAGTTCCCTTTCTTTCCTGGAGATTTGGTATACCACAGCCACCATCCCAAAGATGCTCTCTAGCTTGCTTAGTGAGAGGAAGAGCATTTCCTTACAGGGCTGCCTTCTGCAGATGTATTTCTTCCATTCCACAGGCATCAGTGAGGTGTGTCTCTTGACAGCTATGGCCTTTGACCGCTACCTGGCCATCTGTAGCCCTCTTCATTACCCCACCATCATGACCTCCAAGCTATGTGCCCAACTGACTTTAAGTTGCTGTGTTTGTGGCTTTATCACACCTCTCCCTGAGATTGCCTGGATCTCCACACTGCCATTTTGTGGCTCTACTCACCTTGAGCACATCTTTTGTGACTTCCTCCCAGTGCTACGCTTAGCCTGCACAGACACACAAGCCATCATCATGATTCAGGTAGTGGACGCTGTTCATGCAGTGGAGATTATTACAGCTGTGATGCTCATTTTCATGTCCTATGTTGGTATTGTGGCTGTGATTCTACGTATCCGTTCAGCTGAAGGCCGCCGCAAGGCATTTTCCACATGTGTCTCCCACCTCACTGTGTTTTTGCTCTTCTTTGGCAGCGTGGCTCTCATGTACCTACGCTTCTCTGCCACCTACTCCTTGTTCTGGGATACAGCTATTGCTCTGGCCTTTGCAGTTTTGTCTCCCTTCTTCAACCCCATTATCTACAGCCTAAGGAATAAAGAGATAAAGGAAGCTATAAAGAAGCACATGGGTCAAGCCAAAATCTTCGTTCTTAAGACTAGAGACCTCAAATAAGATCTAACAGTTGGGAGTCTATAGTTGCTGGTTCCTCTTCAGCTTCAGCTCTCAGTAATCTGTCTTTTCCTCTCAGCATTTTACAGTGACTGCTCTCCCAAAGGTCATCAAATTTAAAAAATCCACTAACAGCTGAATTCAATAGCATCTTTTCAATCTTTATCCAGATAAGCATCTTTCTGGATCTGACTTTGGTAATTAAATTTTCTGCCACCCAACTTTAAGGTAAATTCATTTTGTTGAAATAATCCAGATAAACACTTACTTTAATTTTAACACAGCCAAAACATTAGTTTGTAAGACATGGTACATCTTATAAGATGAAGTTCTCTCTGTGATGCCTCCAATGGATATAAAAGAGTGGCTTTAATTTAATAATTCATGTATTCATCAATAAGCAATTTGCCATTTTATTAACCAGTTATTTAATGATCATTTTAAAATTACTTTTTGTTTTCACTATCATAAAATGCATTGCACATATTAGATAATAAACATCTATTGAATGATACACCAATATCACCCTGCAGCATTCTGGTTTTTACAGTGAACCGATGAACTGAATCCTCTAGATTATTTTCCACGTGTCTCCCACCTCACTGGTTTTGCTCTTCTTTGGTAGCGTGGCTCTCATGTACCTACGTTTCTCTTTCAATTGATGTTAACCTCCCTAGACTATCCCATTATACTCACTATAATGTGTTACCATCAACTCTATCCACCTCCCCACATTTACAATCCACCTTATTAAAAATTCCACATACATTCAGCATCAGCTCCCCCTTCTCAATCCACGTTTTATCTAGAGTTTAACTCTGTGAATTTACTGATCATATTTAGTTCATATTTGTGAGACCATACAATATTTGTCCTTTTGTGTCTGTCTTATTTCACTCAACTTAATGTCCTCAAGCTTCATCAATGTTGTCATATACATCCCAACTTCATTTCTTCTTACAGCTGAATAGTAGTCCATCGTGTGTATATGCCATATTTTGATTATCCATAGGTTGATGGACACTTGTGTTGTTTCCATCTTTTAGCAATTGTAAATAATGCCACTATGAACATCAGTGTGCAAATGTCTATTCAAGTCCTTGCTTTCACTTCTTCTGAATATATTCCTAGTAAAGTGATTGCTGGTTCATATGGCAGTTCTATATTTAGCTTCCTGAGGAACTTCCAAACTGTCCTCCAGAGAGACTGCACCATTTTACATTCCCATCAACAGAGAAGGAGTGTTCCAATTTCTCCATATCATCTCCAGTATTTGTAGTTTTCTGTTTTGTTTTGTTTTTATATAATGGCCATTCTGTAAGGCGTGAAATATCTCATTGTAGTTTGGATCTGAATTTCCCTAATAGCTAGTGATGTTGAACATCTTTTCATAACACTCACCATTTTTAAGACATTATGATAGATGTCTCATTATATGTTACTTTGTAACAATTCTCTGAAATAAATAATCTTATTGTTCCTGTTCTAAAAGTGAGGGAACTGTGGTTTAGGGATTAAGTGATTTTTCTAAGGAGATATATATATATATATATATATATATATATTTTTTTTTTATATGTATATATATATTTTTTTTAAGATTTATTTTTATTTATTTATCTCTCCCAACCCCCTCGTTGTTTGCACTTGCTGTGTCTGTTCGTCTTCTTTGTTTCTTTAGGAGGCACCAGGAACTGAACCTGGGACCTCTGATGTGGGAGGGAGGCACCTAATCACTTAAACCACTTGTGTTTCCTGCTTTGTTGTGTCTCTCATTATGTTTTTCCTCTTGTGTCTCTTGTTGCGTCATCTTGTCGCATCAGTTCGCCATGCCTGCCTGTCTTGCCTGCCCGTCATGCCAGCTCCTTGTCCTGCACTGGGAACCTCTGCTCACTGCTTTGTTGTATCTCTCATTATGTTTTTCTTCTTGTGTCTCTTGTTGCATCATCTTGTTGTGTCAGCTTGCCACGCTTGCCCATCTCACCAGCTCCCTTTCTTCTTTAGGAGGCACTGGGAACTGAACCATGGACCTCCCATGTGGTAGGTGGGAGCCCAATTGCTTGAACCACATCCACTTCCCTAGGGACATATATTTAGTAAGAGGCTGAACTACAATTTGAACTCGTTTACTCTATTTCATAAGTCTTGTTTTTAAATTCCATGCTATGTTTTCTAATATTGTGGTTAGTTTCTGGAAGAAACAGAGAAACTGGAAAAACATTCTTCTCCACACTTAAGCAATGCAGACAATCCCTGAAGGAAAAACTGAATTTCTTGTTACTACTATTAAAATGCTTTATTCCTTTAAAGAAATATTTTAAAGTTATATACTATATGCAGGGAAATGTCATAAGTGTTGGAACAGCATGAGTTCAGGTACTTTCCCTGATAAATTGAAATCTCACAGTGTAGTGGGAATCAGAACTTAAGAAAATGAAGAAACTGGAATGTTCTTTTGCTTTTTCTCACCCAGTAAGCAATCACTCTCTACTTCTTCCACACTAAAAAAAATGAGAATGAATAAGATTAGCAAAATTCTTCCATAAGTTGTAGGATAAAATGAAATATGTTTATTAAAAAATGAAAAGGCTTAACATTTGCTCTCCCCTATCCTTATACTTGATGGAATTCCATTTGGTAACTACTCTTTTATTCATGAAGAAAGGCAAAGAAAGTACTCTGTTCATATTTAGGGGGACATTATTTAGGTGGTGGAGAATAGAAACCAGAATACCATTTCTCAGCAATTCCTTGCCATTCATGCTGTTGGAAGTCACATGAATTTTTTTGATATTTGATTCATTTCTACTTACCAAAGCATTAATCAGTGCTTTGTCATTTCTGGAAATCTGCTACAACAAAACCAATGATGTTCTCCAAATTGACCAGTAAGAAAAAGGGCAGGCTTGATCTTAAAAAGTGTATTCTCCCCCACTTAAAATCTCAGAAGGGAAGCACTGAGTACTAAGGCCATTTGTCACCTCCCTATATCCTCAGCAACACTCTGACTCCACAGTTCCAAACTGTGGCTGCTATTTCTGTGGCTTCATCATACATTCCCAGAAATGGCACGAATATCAACCAACCTGTCTCATTGAGTCTCAAACGCAGATTAAAATATCTTCTGATGCTCTGAGTCAATCATGGTCTAGCCTGCATATCCTCCAGCATATGATGGTCAAGGGTGGGGATGCCTGTCAAAGTGGAGGTCACTGGTGCCATCCTGCTGGTAGAAGTGGCTTCTTATTACACTGATCCTTTGAATCTAAATTGCTGAGGGTCATACAATATGTTCTTTCACTGTACTTCCCACCTCACCATTATTATGCTTATTATGTATATATGTGTGTACACACCACACACACACACAATCAGTAGGCATACCTCGAAGATATTATGGGTACAGTTCCAGACCACTGCAATAAAGAGAATATTGCAATAAAGCCAGTCACACAAAATTTTTTGTCTCCCGTGGCATATAAAAGTTATGTTTATACAATACTGTAGACTATTAAATGTGCATTATGTCTAAAAAACAATGTACATAGCTTAATTAAAAACAACTTTAGTGCTAAAAAATGCTAACCATCATTTGATTCTTTAGTGAGTCATAATCTTTTTGCTGATGGAGGGTTTTTGCCTCCATGTTCATGGCTGAGGACTGATTGGGTGGTGGTTGCTAAAGGGTGGGGTGACTGTGGCCATTTCTTAAAACAAGACAACAATGAAGTTTGCCACATTGATCGACTCTTTTCACAAAAGATTTCTCTGTAGCATGTGATGTTGTTTGATAGCATCTGACCCACAGTAGAACTTCTTTCAAAACTGGAGTCAATCTTCTCAAAGCCTGCTGCTGCTTTACGAACTACGTTGATGCAATATTCTAATCCTTTTTTGTCAGCTAAACAATTTTCACAGCATCTTCACTAGGAATAGATTCCATCTCAAGAAACTGCCTTCTTTGCTCATCCGTAAGAAACAACTCCTCATCCATTCAAGTTTTATTATGAGATTGCAACAATTGTGTCACAGTTTCAGGCTCCACTTCAGAGTCTAGTTCTCTTGCTATTTCCACCATCTCTGTAGTTACTTCCTCCACTGAAGTCTTGAACCCCTCAGAGTCATCCATGAGGGTTGAAAGCAACTTCTTCCAAAGTCCAGTTAATCTTGATATTTTGATCTCCTCCCATGAATTACAAATGTTCTTAATGGTATCTGGAATAACAAATCCTTTCCAAACGTTTTCAATTTACTTTGCCCAGATCCATCAAAGGAATCACTCTTTATTGCAGCTATAGCCTTATGAAATGAGTTTCTTAAATTAAAAAACTTGAAAGTTGAAATGACTCCAGAGACTATGGTCAGTAACTTCTCTGAAATCTCACTGCATTTTATTGTACCTCTCTTAGACATCAATTGCTTTCTACCTTCAGTTTCATTAATGCACCCAACTTGAGGCACATTGATTGATTGACATCATATTGCTCCCTGTGTCTAGGGCTCAATAAATGACAGTTGGTTTAATTAATGATTTTTGATTTGCTATGTAGTTGCATCTATGTAGAGTGCAAGAAGGAGAAGATGCTAAGAATTGCCTCTGCATTTCTGACATGTTCTTGCTCTTCTTTAGCTCTTCAACAATTTAAATTGATGAATTTTCAGGTATTTGTTTATTTTAACAGATTGTCTGGATCCCTAGGAAAAGGAGAGTGGTTGTTTCTAACAGTTACCTTACAGTATGTGTGTAAGAACCTTACAGTACCTTACACACAACCTTACAGTATGTGTGTAAGAACACTCTAAAACTTCATTGCATATTGAAGGCTTGAAATAGTTCGTCATTTTGCAGCGAGGAAATCATACATTTCTTAGCTATTTTACTCTTAAGCTCAGAATTTCACCTCCCATCACGAGTCTAACCTATTCATTTGCACATATTCATAGCACGATAACAATAATGCTTCCACCACTTTTCTTTTGTAATGTGAAATCATGGATTCACATGGTTTCCTAATTATAAACTTCTCTGAAGCCAGACTGATTTTTAACTAATCTTGTCTTGGACAATAGGAGGTAATTGCTTTGTACACAAGAGAAACTTGCTTTACATGCAAGAGAAAAAGTTATATTTCATGTTATTCCTAAATGAACATTAGTTAATGAAATAATTATTTTTTGCATGCCTACATTTTCCCAACTGCTGTTCTAGGCATTAAAAATATGCCTGTACAAAAAAAATGACAAAACTCCTTGCCTCATAGGAGTGAATGGTAGACAATAATCTAAAAAATGTATAATTATATATCCAATGGTAGTGCTTTGGAGAAAAATAAAGTGTGGGTAGGGAATAAGAAGTGTTTGGGCTGAGGTGTGATTTAATTTTAAATAAGATAATCAGGAATGGCCTCTCACAACAGGTGATGTTTGAGCATTGGCCAAAAAAAAAGTTCAGGAAAAGAAGTGCTGGGCATGCAAGAGTGTTCTAGGTAGAGGGAATACAAGTTCAAAGGCTCTTGGAGAAGATAATTCCAACTGTCATTAGATGACATTTAGATGGAGTGAGTGACTGGGGTGGGTGTGGAGAATCAGAAGATGAAATCAGAAAAATCAATGTGGGACTAGCTTATATAAAGAACTGAAAGACCATTGTTAAGGGTTTTGGGCTTTGCTTGGAGTGAAATTTGAACCTACTGGAAGATTTTCAGCATAATAGTGACATTAACTCATTTACTTTTTAAAAAATGTATATCATTATGTCCTGCAGTGGTTTGAAGCTGTATGTACCCCAGAAAAACATGTTCCTAAACTTAATCCATTCCTGTGAGTGTGGACTCATTGTAAGTTTTGATGAGGTTACTTTAGTTAGGGTATGATCCATCTCGATCAGGATGGGTCTTAATCCTTTCACTGGAGTCCTTTATAAGAGAATGAAATTCAGACAAAGAGAGAAAATCACAGAAGCAAGAAGCTGAAATCAGTGAAACCTGGAAGAGAAGAGAGAGACCAGCAGATTCTGCATATGCCTTGCCATGTGGCAGAGGAGCCAAGAATCACTGGCAGCTGGTCTTCTGGAAGAAAGCATAGCCTTGGTCATGCCTTGATTTGGACGTTTTTTTGGCCTCAAAACTGTAAGCTAATAAATTCCCATTGTTCAAGACAAACCTTTTAATGATATTTGCTTTAAGCACCTTAGGAAACTAAAGCAGATTTATACATAATAAAATTTTGCATTTTAGCTATTTTTATGTGTACAATTCAGTTGCATTAATTACTTTTCCAATTTTGTGCTATCATCACCACTTTCCATTATTAAAACCTTTCATCACCCCAAACAAACTTTTTACCCATGATAGTTATGTATATAGCCTACTCAGGAATATAGTACCTATTTTTCCACTTCAAAAAAAAAATCAATTCTGCCTACTTACTTGCTTACTTTCTCCTGACAGGAGTAATTATGCTTTGATATTTGCAGACTTTTAAAATAATTCAACCTGTAATCTTATGTTTTGTTTGCTTAATTGTGTATGAGTTCATTTAAATATTGGTTGTAAGTCTTGTACCTATATTGGATACTATACTTTGAGATGTGATTAAACTTTATTTATATTTTTAAACATTACTGTGAAAGATGGAAAGACAAAGGCTAATAAATTGCATCTGATGCCTAAAAAAATACACTTTGGAAAAAAATCCCTTCCACCAAATTATGGAGCACTAACTGGTGCAAAACATCAGATTAAAATATAAAAGTAAAAAAAAATATATATATATATAAAAGTAACTGGGGAAGCAGACATGATATTGTAATATATTCCAAGATACAGGAATTGTATAATTAATTGCTGTTGTAGTACCAAAGAGATAAAAATTAAATTTAACTAGAAGCATTTATGGGAAAGCAGTATTTGAGCTGAAACCTGATTTTTTCTTATTTGTGCAGTAGAGAGACTCATATAGAGATCATAAAGAAGGTGAAGGTCTTAATTCCTTCTAAACAGGAAAAATATGTAAGGGAAAATCTGCTAATTATAAACATGAGTTCTTGGGT
>JAQZBX010058483.1:0-17736 GCA_029593785.1 Cabassous unicinctus
TCAGAAGCACCTCTAATTACAAGACTCCATTCAGGCCTAACCAGAGAATTCTTGCCCCTGGAAATTGTTTTCATTTTACACCAGAGCTTGGGAAACATGTAAAAAAATGTTCATGAGACATTCTGCCTCGAATAGGAGCTGTAATCCTGGGAAAAAGACAGGCCCCCAAAGTTCAGAAATGGCATTTGAGTCAGTCCACTGTGCTTGGACCTATATTGGGTTAAGCTATGGATTCCTGTGTGGGAAAATAGCCTTCTTTTATCAGGCATTAGGCTATTGGACATTAGGGAACTGCAAATTCAAAACACAATGGGATGTCACTACACACTTACTAGAACAGATTAAATAATGAAGAGTGGAAATTCCAAATGCCTTAGGAGCTGCCCTGACAGGACCCCTTCTACATGGCTGATGGGAATGTAAATGGGACAGTCACTCTGGAAAATACTTTCTTAAATACAAAACAAAACCATCAAAACTATACTAAAAATGCAACTGCCCTAAGAAGCAACAATTGCCCTCCTGGTTATTTATGCCAAAAATCAAATTTTATTTCCACACAAAACATGAATATTCATATCAGCTTTATTTGTAATAAGCCCCAAATGGGAACTACCCAAATGTCTTTAATAGTTAAGCTTTTAAACAAATTGTCATCCTTCTCTACCATGAAATATGAGACAGCAAAAAAAGCCACAGGGGGATGGATGTGGCTCAAATGGTTGGGCATCTGTCTCCCACATGGAGGGACCTGGGTTCGATCCCTGGGACCTCCTGGTAAAAAACAAAACAAAACAAAAATGGCACAAACTATTGTTGTACACAACACCGTGGATGGATCTCAGAAAGCTATGCCAAGTGAAAAAGCCAACCTTAAAAAGTCACATATTGGATGATTCCATTTATATAACATTCTCTAGATGACAAAATTATAAAGTTGGAAAACAAATTAGTATTTGCCAGGGGTTAGGAATGATGAAGATTAGGGTGGGGATCTAAGGGAAATGGGCATGACACAAGGACTGAATTATTCTGAACCTTGATGTCATAGTAGTTAGACAAACTTACACCTGGGAAAAAAATGGGAAAAAAAACAGAATGATGTCCATATTGTTCCAATTTCAATTTCCTTGATTTTATATTGGACTATGGTCATATCTGAATATACTACTAGTGGAAGCAGGGTAAATGGTATATGGAATATCACAGTATATTATCTTTGCAAACACCTGTGAATCAATAATTATTCCAAAATAAAATAAAAAAAACAGGAAATTGCATTGCAGTATACTGCAATGAAATGATATCAAAATAAAAATATTATTTACAATAACATCAAAAATATAAATTAAATACATCTATGAATCTGAAAGATGAATAATATCAGTAAACTGATCACTTATTTTAATAATTTTTCCAATAGAAAGGAAAAGTAAATAAATGGAGAGGGAGCCTGTGTAAATGGACCCTAAAACACAGTATTGGTAAGGTCTCAGTTCTACTCAAATTGATTTATAGATACAATATAATCTCAAGATCCCAGCAGGTTTTTTGGAAACTAAGGTGCAGGTGTTTAGATTCATATGGAAATGAAAATAACTAAGAACAGCCAAAAAACTTTGAAATGAAAGAATAGATTTAGAAGATCTAAACCACCTGATATCAAGACAGAATTTAAATCTCCAGTGCTCAAGACCATGAGGTTTTGGCAAGTAAACAGCCAAGTCAATCTGTGAATCACAATACAGAAACCAGAAATAGCCCATACATATGGTTCATAGATTTTCAGCAGATATGCTATAACAATTCAGTGGATAAAGTATGGGCTTTCCAATAAATAGTGTTCAAATAAACACATATTGATAGCAGACTGGAATGTGAAATATAAATTCCAAAAGTTCTGTAAGAGAACTTATGAAAAAGCCTTCCTGTTTTTGACTTAGGCATAGATTTCTTAGCCATGGCATCAAAACCACAATTTCTAAATAAATAAAACAGGACATCATCAAAAAGAAGAACTTGCTATTCAAAGGACACCTAGACAAGCATTAGAAAATAAGCCACAGACTCAGAGAAAGGTTTTGAAAATTATGTATCTGTTAGACAACTTGTATTCAAAATATAAGAGCTCACAAATCTCAAAAATAACAAAATAATAGGTAAAATATTCAATCACTTTAACAAAAAGACAATGTATTGATATCAATCACCTAAAAGAAAGATGCACAAAAACTTTAGTCTTTAGGAAACTGCAAATTAAAATCACAACACATCAACTCCAATAGCTAAAATTTAAGAAGACTCAACATATCAAATGTTTCCCAGGATGTGAAGAAGCTGGAAACCTCATACAATGCTGGTGGCAATGTAAAATTTTACAGCCACTTTGAGAAATATAGCAGTTTCTTTCAAAACTGAATAAATACCCATTATAAGACCTCATCATAGAGAGAGAGATAGTTACCTATGGGTCTGGTCAGCAGGAACCACAGGTTTTCTGCCACCACTTGGAAAGTCCAGCATGGCCCCAAAATGGAGCCAAAAGGGAGCCCAAACTGGAAACTACAACTCAAAATTTTACTTTATCAGAGATGCCAAAAATCATTAAAAACTTTGTTCAAGAAGACAAGCAGAAAAGGCCAGACTGTTTTGAGAGTAATAAGGGGTGAGTCCCAATCACTCTAGAAAAAAGAGGTAATTGACTAGGAACACTCCAGACTGGGAGCCCCTCCTATATTTATACTTTAAAAGGAGGGAGAAAGGCCTGTTCAGAGCTGGTTGATAGCCAAGTCAGATACCCTCAGGCAAAGAATCCAAAAGGTTTTGTTTTTACTTAAAATGATGGAGATGATAGAGTGGGGAGAGCATGTCTTTGACCATTCAGATGGAATAGACCTGGAGTGCATCCCCAGCCCTGGGGAGGCCCTTTTGACACAGAGACATGGAACATTTTTTTTGCTGGGAAAGCCCCCTCTGCAAGTTACTATACAGCTTTTGCTTTACCATGGCTGATACTAACAGCAAGTCTAGGGACCAGGTGAGCTATTGGCAGGACCTAAGATGGTCTCACATCAGTCAAAGGTCAGCTCTGGGCAGCCACCCTATATGGGGTCACCCAGCACCTTCCCTGAAGGGTCCTCACTTCCTCCTCCTGCATATCAAATGCCTTGTACCCTGCCCCCAGAATTGTGCCTATTGGAATAATTCTTATCCAACAGCAATGCCTAGTGGCTTCTTTTGTGCTTACATTTCTCCAGTGTAGGTATTGATACCTTAACACCATGCCTGGAATACATGACAATTCATATATAAAATATTAGCTGGCACCCATCAGCCTTTCCCCCTGACCTGGGATCAGTGGTCTCTGAGCCTTTTGACAAGGGAGTTGTCAATAAAGGTCAGTGCCCATTGGCCATTGACTAGGCATCCTGTGGACTGCCCTTCTCCATCCTCTTTCCCCAGGGCTCCCCAGAACTTTCTCAGCAAGGGCTAGATCCCAAGCAGAGCTATTTGAAAGGGCAGTCATGATCTAATTCTCTTCTCCACATATGCTGGCACCATGGACACCTTGCCTAAAATACCAATTGAATTACAGCCCTGAAATCAACTGGCATTTAATAGGTCTTTATAAGCATGTTCAGAGTTGAGGACCCTACAGGCTTCTTTATATGGCCATTAGATTTTCTACTTATGCTAAGACAATTCAGTGTAGAAAGCATAGGCTTTTCAACACTGAGTGTTCAAACCATCACATATGATCAAGTCACCATCACACTGGTGAGGAAAGATCAATTGGCACAACCTAGACACACAGAAATGGTTGCCTAGGAGTCTAGTTGGCAGAAGCCACAAATTTTCTACATTACCTCAGGTAAAGTGAAATGGGACCCTGAAAGGGAGTGCAAAATGGAAACTGAAACTCATAATTTTGCTTGATAATACTGTTAGGAGATGATGAGGGACAACAGCCATCCCAGGGAATGGAGGGAGCCTTCAGCTGCAGGCAGGATAATTCCATCCATCTTATCCATGGGATATAAGGCCCCTCTCACTTGCAGGTGGAGTGGACATCACCATCCCAGACTCCTCAGCATTGGGGGAAGAGTTGTGGACTAGAGTGGACTTACTTGTATTCTGCTTTAGACATAGTGTGATTCAAGGAATGGAAGAAATTACAACAGTGAGGTGAAGCCAGTGGCCACTGGACACTTTCGGGGCAGGGAGAGGGAAAAGCAGTTGTAATACAGGGGCTTTTATGGGACTTGGGAATTATCCTGAGTGACACTACAATGACAGATATAGGCCACTTTACATCAGCATATAATATGCAGATCTGTGTGGGAGAGAGTGTGGTCTACAATGTGAACTATGGTCCATGCTGAGTGGCAAAGCCCCAGGATGTGTATATCCATTGCAGCTGATGTGCCACACTAATGAAAGATGTTTATGTGGGAGGTTGTGGGAGGTGTGGGAGGTGGGGAACATGGGAATTCCTGTAATTTTCTTGTAAAATTTATGTAATCTAAGCATCTTTTAAAATATTAAAAAATAAATAAAAAAAAAGAGAACAAGGGGCAAGAAATGACATCAACAACAAAAATTGATGAATTTGACTTGATTAAAATGAGACATTTGTTTGGAGAAAAACAGTGTTTACAGAAAGAAAAGACAAGCCACAGATCTACAGACTATATATGTAAATCTATTGGAACACTTTAAACTCAACCATAAAAATATAAACATTCCAACTAAAAATGGCTAAATGATTTTACTAATACCTCATTAAGAAGATATATGGGTGGGAAATATATGAAAAAAAGCTCAACATAGTAGTCATGAGGGAAACACAAATTAGAGCCAAAAGGGATACCAGGGCAAACTTATGAGACTAGTTTGAAAAAATGAGAGTTCCAAATAGTAGAATGAATTTAGAACAACAGGAACTCATATTCATTGCTCATGTGAATGCAAACAAAACAGTGCAGCCACTTTGGAAGATAACATCAGTTTCTTAGAAAGTAAATCATACACTTAACAAAGAGTCCTGTAACCCCACCTCTACATAGGTGAACTGAAAATATTTTCATTAAAAAATCCTCTACACAACAATTTCTTGGTCATCATAAACAGGTAAAATTAAAAATGTTAATCAACAGGTGAAAAAGAAAAAAAGAAGATGGGGAGAAAGAGGAAGACTGGTTGGTAAGAGTTATATGTGGTCTGAGAGGTGCCTCTCATTCCAGAAAAAAAAAAAAACGAGAGAGAGAGAGAGAGGGAGGGAGAGGTAATTGACTGGTAACACTAAAGACTCAGGGTCCCTCTTCTATTTACAGTTTAAAAAGATGGAGACAAGCCTGTCCAGAGTGGGCCTGATAGCCAAGGCAGATGCCTGCAGACCAACAAATCAAAGGCCAGATTTTTACTTAATAAGATGGAGATGATGAAATGGAGAGAGCATTTCTTTGGCCCTTTAGATGGAAAGACCTGGTGTGCACCCACAGCCCTGGGAAGGCCCCTTTGACACAGAGTAATGGAACTGGAAGGTTTTTTTTTTACAAGGAATCCTCTCTCCCCAAGTTACCAGGCAGCCTTTACTCAACCAAGGTTCCTACTACCAGCAGGGCTTGGGCCAGGTGAGCTACCAGCAGGATGTGAGAGGGTCTCACATCAGTTTCAGATCAGGCCCAGACAGTCACCCTACAGGGACAACACAGCACCCCCCTGGAGGGCCCTACCTCCTGTTGCTGCATATCAAATGCCCAGTCCTCAAACCCCATGGGAATTGTGACTACTGGAACAATTCTTATCAAAAGTCATTGCCTAGTGGTAGCTTCTTTAGCTCTTACTTTTCCTCATTGTAGGTATTGATACCATACCACCTTGCCTGGAATACATATAAGCCCAGATAATTACAAATGTAAAATCACAGCTTGTTCCCATTTTCCTTTCCCTCTGATCTGGGGATCACTAGCCTCTGTGCCTTTCAGCAAAAGGACTTGTCAGCCCAGGGTGGTGGCCATCCTATGGACTCCCCTCACCATCCTATTTCCTCTGGTCTCCCCAGCATTTTCTCAGCCATAGTCAGATCCCAAGCAGAGATATGTGGAAGGGCAGTAATGGTCTATGACTCATCACCACATATGTCACTACCATGGACAATTTACCTAAAATACCAAGTGAATTACAGCTCTGAAGTCATTAGGCATTTAGTGGGTCTTTATATGAATGTTCAGAATTGTGGCCCATGTAGGCTTTCATATATGAGCAATAGATTTTCTGCAGATATGCTAAGACAATTTGGTCAGAAAACATGGGTTTCTCAACAATAAGTGTTCAATCAATCACATATTGATATACAATCCTGTGAACATCATGCTTGTGAGAACATACTCATCCCAAAGATCAATTAGGACACCCAAGACCAGGGGTTCATAAACTCTTTTGTTCCACTGACCACTTTGCCAGTCAGGTAAAAACCATAGATGCCTTCTCAGAATGTTGTGGCGGATAGTTTTATGACACTTACCATTTGCATGTCTTTAAATTTTAGAATTATTCAAAATTAATTCAAGCTCACAGACCCTCTGAAATCTTTCAATGGCCCCCTTGGGGTCCCTGGACTCCCTGGTTAAAAACCTCTGCCCTAGACAGAAAGAGAAGGTGGCCAATGAGTGTTGTTGGTGGGAATCATAAATTTTCATTCCCACATGAAATGTCAAAAAAGGCCCTGAAAGGGAGTCCAAACTAGAAACTGAAACTCAAGATTTACTTGATTAGAGATTCAAACAATTCTTACATATTTTGTTCAAGAGGACAAGGAAGACCAAAACAACATCAACAAAAAAAAACTGATTAATTTGACTAGATTTAAATTAAGGACATTTTTTTAAACAAAGACAGTAGAAAAGACAAGCAGTTTTACAGAATATATATGTAGATCTCATATCTAATTAAGAGCTTGTATCCAGAATATATGAAGAACACTTAAAACTCAACTTTAAGAATACAATCATTCCAATTAAAATGGCTAAATGATCTTAATAGTACCTTTTAAAAAGATATATGGATGGGAAATAATATCTGAAGATACACTCAAAATATCAATCATGAGTGAAATGCAAATTAGTATTTCATCAGATACCACAACACACTAGCTTGAAAAAAAAAATGAGAATACCAAAAGGTGGCAAGAATGTAGAACAACAGGAACTCAAATCTATTACTCATGTGAATACAAAACAATAGAGCCACTTTGGAAGATAATACCAGTTTCTTATAAAGTAAATAATACACTGAACAAATGGTCCTGTAACCTCACTTGTAAGTATTTACTCAAGTGAATGAAAATTATTTACACATAAAATCCTATATGCAAATATTTAATCGGCTTTGTTCTTGGTCACTAAAACTGGAAAAAATTAAAATGGTCATCAACAAGTGGAAAAAACAGAGAGTGAAAAGAAAGGACAGATTGGTTGGTAAGAGTAGTATGGGGTCTGAGTGGCCCCTCTCATCCCAGAAAAAGAAAAAAAGAAAAAGAGAAAACCCCTCCTCTATTTACATACAAAAGGAGGGAGACAGGCCTCTCCAGAGCTGGCTGATAGCCAAGGCACAGGCCCACAGGCAAACAATTCAGAAGGCCAGGTTTTTACTTAAAAAGATGGAGATGATGTGTTTCTTTCAGTATTGAGATAGAAGAGTCCTGGAGTGCATCTCCTGCTCTGGGGAGGCCCCTTTGACACAGTCATGGAATATTTTTTTACTAGGAAACCCCTCTGCCCAAGTTATTGGCTCAACCGAGTCTCCTACTACCAATAAGGCTTGTGCCAGGTGAGCTATAAGCAGGATCAGAGTGTCTCACATCAGTCACAGATCAGGTCCAGGCAGCCACCCTACAGGGACCCACATGGTCCCTTTCCTGAAGCATCCCTGCTTCCTCCTGCTGCATTAAAAGCCCAGTCCCCTGCCTGTCTGGGAATTGACTATTGGAATGATTCTTATCCAACAGCAATGCCTGGTGGTGGGCTCTTTTGCTCTTATTTTCTGCACTATGATTATTGATGCTTTAACACCTTTCCTGGAATAAAAAGAAACTCTGACAATTGTATACATAAAATCACAGATTGTTCCCATCTGTGCCTCCCCATGATCTAGGGATCAGTTGTCTCTTCATCCTCAGGTCAAGGGTGTCATCAGCCACAGTGGCAATTGGCCATCCATCCTGTAGTCTTCCCTTGCCATCCTCTTTCCACAGGCCTCCCTAGGACTTTCTCACTCAGAGTCAGATCCCAAAGCAGAGATATATGGAAGGGCAGATCCCAGATAAAAGTCTCATCTCCAAATATTTTGCCACCATGGACACTTTGCCTAAAATACCCATTGAATTTCAGCCCCAATATTGTCTGGCTTTTAGTAGGTCTTTGTAAGTTTGTTCAGAGTTGAGGGCCTGGTAGACTCCCATTTTTACAGAAGAGAATTAGCCTGTGATGAGGTCACTCATGGAAGTACATGCCCACATGTCCTATGAAAGGTATCCACCTGAGGAGGTAAGTGTCCTTCCCAGTGGCATTCAACTTAGAAACTGCTTACCTGTGGAGACCAAGCCTCCTTTGGTTATTCCACAGGAATCTTCTGAGCTTATATGGAAGGATGTCAGGCAGTTTAGTGCTGGTTCTTGGAGGTGGCTCTTACCAAGATCTATCTGTGAATGATTTCCTGTAGATTTCATGCTTGGTTAATCACTTAAGATGCAATCCCTAGCCTTTGTTCCTAAACCCACTGGCAGATTTTACTCAGTTCATTCAAATGCAGACTTTCTGAAATCTAGAAGCTTCAGTGTAGATGAAGCCTCAGATATAGCCACAGACTCCTCTCCACTCAAAGCCTTCTTCCACCCACCCCACCCCCAGGTGGCAGGTTAAAAATGGCAGGGCCTCTGGGAAACTCCCCAGTCTGGACAAATCGCATTCCTCAGTTTTCCTAGCCCCATTTGAGAATCACTGGCATGGAGGTAAACATGTAGCTTCTAGCCAGATGAAAGTTCTAGATCTCTGTGGACATTTCCTGAAAGGACCGGGTGGAGGGTTGATGGGCAAGAGGAATGGAGGGCTGTGAGAGGGCAGGGCCTCCACCAAGGGAGCCAAGCAGCTGGGGGGCAGGAGGGTAACATGTAGTCATGGACCAGTGCTATGTCACAGATGTCTGATCATGATGTTCCCAGTGTCACATTTGGAATCTGGCCCCAAAGCCTGAGCTGGAATAAAATGTGGACAGAGGAATCTGGGTGCAGGGAGGATGCTCCCTGGCTCCTGCTCCTCCTTCCAGACTCCCAACCACATGTTCCTTAACTGGGACCCTCCCTTCTCCAAATCTGGGGCCAGAACACTGCTTCCCTCCCACACCCACCCTCTCTACCCTTGGAGCAACTAAGAAAAAGCAGAGGAACATAAGGCAAAGCCCCTTTGGGGTCAGAAAGGAAACACCACAGTTCACATGCTCAGGGACCACAGGAAGCACTTTAGCAGAATGAGCAGCTGTAGGGAATTTAAATGGAGGATTTTGGGGTTGCCCCAGAAGGAGACATAATCACTAGATGGCAGGAACACACAATCTATTCATAGGGGACATGGTGTTGACTGCTTTGTAGGTGGGGACACTTGCAGGAAAACTTTTGAGGCCACAGGTGGGATGGAGACCCCTGAAGGGGAAGCAGGGTAAGGGGACCAAGGCTCTTGGGGCATTAAAAACATCAAGCCTAGCCTACAATTTGAGAGCCTATGTTAGGCCAGTATCCTGGGTATGCAAAGACATGTAACATTAAATGGCTAAAAAGTTCTTATTGGGCTAACTTTAAGGCAATTGCATGTGTAAGTATTAGAGTTTGGCTGTGCTCCATAGACCCCAGAGTAACTTAAATTCTCCATAGGTATTTTCTCAAGAGGCTTTTCTGTGAAAGGGCCAGCTAGGAAAGCCAGCTTTGAGAGTTTTAAAGCTACTATGTCTGAGATGACTCATCAATATTACCAACAATGCTAAGTCTCTCTCACAAATGCATTTGTCCCTGCCCCTATGTTGGATGAGGGTTTCCCAAGGTGGAGGGATTCTTTCCAGCGGAAGTCTCCTCCTAGGAATGCATCCCCAAGGGCTGGTGCACAGAATGACAATGGTCATAAGAGTTAAATGCACCACTTGGAAGACCTTGCATCTCTTGGTAGGTAGGTGCTTGTTTATTAAGAGTCAATTCTAGGTCAAGTTATGCCATGTATAATGGCTTCCTGATTTTTTAAAAATACCAACTGATTTCTCTAAAGTAAACTCTCTCAGGGACTCCTTAATCAGGGCAAAGTTCCACCTGGGTCTCTTGTGACACTTTCTGCAGTGGTCTCCAGACCCCACCCCTGCCTCCTACTTCAGAAATTTGCATAAATAAGGCTGGCTATAGGCCCCAGGGCCAGTGAGGGCCAAACTAATTGTGGATATATTTACTTATAGAAACATTCACATTAACATTGATGTCTACCTTTTTACATATGTTTATATTTATTAACTTAAAGGTCCACAACATGGCTTCTGTATCTCTCTGTTTTTTGTTGCTCTGACACAATTGTACCTGCTTTTATTTTCATGGAAAGATGACAGTGTATAATTCCTTTCCCATTTCTCCTGTCTTTTTACTCCCTACCCCAACTGTCCCTTCCTCATCTCAGGGCAAAAGTTATTTTTGGTCAGCAGAATCATGCTCATTCTGTCTTTCCCCACCAGCCCCCCCCAAGTGGTCTTCTCTGAGTCCCCTGTGGATGGCTAGCAGTTCCCTGTGTCCTCTATGGGGTCCTGGTTCTTCCCAGACTCCCCAGATACTCAGTCCCCCCTTTCACAGCTGATCATTGGGCAGATGATGCAGATTAATGACATGTGGTGGACACAGGGTCATGATGGGCCTAAGCATCCCTGTTAGACCTGATGAGGATAAGGATGGAGGTAGAAACCCAAACTTTTTTCAGATGTTTTTTGCTGTTGGAAGGTATTTTATTGAAAGGATCACTGTGAAAGGCAAAGCCTGTTAGGAGAGTTTGGTATATTAATGAAATAGAAAACTGGTGTTATTGTATTCATGGAAATAAAACAAAGAGGAATTTTGGTGACTTAAACAGCCAGGTAAGGAGCTTTGTATTGGTTTGATTTTGAGGTCTCAGGACCAGGGATTATAGCTGGGACCTTGTATGTGGGAAGCTGGTGTTAAACCACTGAACAACATTGGGTCTCCTCTGTTGGTTTTATTGTTTGTTTGTTGTTTCTTTTATGTTGTTTCTTTAAGAGGCACCAGGAACCAAACTCAGGACTTCCTGTGTGGGAAGTAAGCACTCAACCACTTGAACTGCAGCTACACCCCTGAATTTTTTTTACTTAACAATAACTCCCTGGTTATTTAAATTGTTCATAGTAATAATAAGGATAATAAAAGAAAAATAAATCCCCTTACTCTTTTAATATCTTATTTTTGCCCAACCATTTTAGGATTACAGTTAGGGATCCAGAGCCAAAACTCTTTTGAAATAATTTTTAAACAAAGAAAGTCCTGTGATTAAAATATTATTTTACTTTTCATAATAACCATTTTCAAAGATGATCATAAATTTAATTCTAGGCAATTTTTGCATGTCCTGATTTATTGAAGGGTCTATTAGGCCAGAGACAGTGAATCAACCAATGCCTGCTTCAGGCTGTATTACATTTCTACAAATGTCAGACATGGGGGGCCCTAGACCCTCATTTACAGATGAGGACATGGAGGCCATGAGAGGGGAAGGGCCAGGATGAGACCCAGAAAATTTGAGTGACAAGGAAGGACCAGTGTTGGCTCTCTGCTCACCCTTGTTCTCCTGCTCTCAGGTCAGCAGCTCAGGCTGACTTTCTGTGATTTGCCTGGGGGAATGGGGTGGTTTCCCTCTCCCTGCAGTTAAGTGTGGTGGTTTGGACATGTAGCCTGCAGAGCAGATTGGGGTGCAGTGGGGAATGGGGTGACCCTGAACCTCTGTAGTCCAGACCTGGACCAGTGTCCTTTTCCCTTGAACATAGCTAATGCTGACTGTGGCTTCATCTGTCCTGGCCCCCATGCTCAATGCCTAGTAGGCTTGATCAGCTCCAAGTAAAGAGCAGCAGACTTCCTGCTTGCTTTCCAATCAGAAAATGACTCCAAGTCAGAGCGCAAGGGCTGGGGGACTTGGATGAGAACAGCCACCTCTGACCCAGCCTGAGGGTCCTGGCTCCAGAAGGAAGGGAGGGAATCCAAATGGGAGGGTATGTACTGCAGAGTTAGATGGTATGTGGGGGAAAGGGCATACATAGCTGTAGCAGTTTGATATTGTCTAAGAATTCCAAAAATAGATATTGGATTTTGTTTGTAAACTGTTCTGTTCCTCTGGGGCATATTAGATCATATTAGATTCAGAAGTTTCACTTTTACTTGCTTAAATTAAGTATGGGGTTTTTATTGGGCCCAGGTAGGTAGGACCTTGAGTCCCCACATATTTGGTGACTGGGGACTCACAGAGAAAATGACACAGCAGAGGAGAGAGTTGGAGTATTGATGCCCTGAAAAGTAAATACACAGAGAAGCACATATGTGTGGAAAGAGAAAGTTTCATGAGACATAGTAAAGGCCTTGGGAAGAGAATGAGCCTGATAGTCTACTGCTGACCTTTTGAAGAGAGTAGAGTAGTTGAGCCTGGAAAGAAACAAAGAAGCTGGGACCAAACAAAGGGGAAGGCAGAACTCTTACAGAGATCAGCAGCCATCTTGATCGAACATGTGGCAACAAACTTTCTGAGGGAAGTAACTCATGCTTTATGGCCTTGTGACTGTAAGCTTCTATTCCAAATAAATACCATTTATAAAACCCAACAAATTTATGGTATTTTGTATCAGCACCCATTGGCTACCTAATAAAACATCCTTCCCAGTTTTCAGCTTTTAAAATATTTGAATAAACAGAAAATTGATTCACCTGTGACAAGTCCATGAAATCATTATGTAAATTGTGAGATATGGCAAAATTCTATGAGCAATTGGCATTCATTCATCAACAAGGTGACAAATCCTATCAACTAGCAGTGAAATGTCCTTCCCACTGTCCACCCACCTTGTCTTGGAATCCCTGCACAATGGCCTTTCACAGAGACCCAAACCCTCTTCCCTAGCCCTTTTCCCTCCTTCTCTTCCTTCTTAAATTAATTTTCTTTTGAAATTGAGAAAGGTTTATTATAAAGAATTCAAAATAGCAAGTGAAAAAAGCATCCATCTTTCCACAAAATGGAAATAATTCATCATCAACAATCAGAGGAACTTCCTACCACTTGTCTCCTACTCTTACATGGAGATGGAAGAATAGAAAACTCACAGAATGGCATGTGTTTGGAAAGGTGAAAAGACAGATTTAGCAATACCAAGTTGCTGAGTTTGACAAATATATTTTTATTAAAACATATATTATACTTTTCAATTAAAAATAAAGTTCATGTCTCCTGGACCACATAGAAGATAAAGAGAGGATGTAGTTTTCTGTACTGGCATTGCTGTGCAGGACTGGTGGCCAGCCTAACATTTCCCAACTTCTGTGTGACTTTGTTTCTGTCATGGGAGCTTGAACAAGTACTTCTTTCTCTGTGAAGCTGAGAACTTGACTGAGGCAAACTGGGATATCCAGCCACCCTCCCCCTTGGTTTAAGTTTCCAAGGAATACCATGGACCATGTGAAGAAACATTTTTTTCCTTTCAAGGAAAATGTCAGTGCTACATCTGTGAAACAAGTTCTCCTTTTCATTTGGCTTTGTCCTGTTGCCAAATGTCTTTTCTATAATTGCTCTAATTTGCTTGGCTTTATCTTTTCTCTGTATTACTGTGATTTTCCAAAAATTTCCTCCACACTGCTAATTTGACTTCCAGGTATGTCTATTGTGCTATAAATTTATGTACTAATTTTGTAGTTATCATGTATCCATCGTCATAGTTAATCACCATTTCTGTCATTCTGTCATTCTATATGTGGGTTATGAGATCCTTCACACAGAGTTACCTTTAAAGGATGAATCATTTCTTCTTGCACTTCCTGACACTGAGGTCTTTGAAGGGTGGTTGGCATTTGGTATGGGCCTTGCTTCCCTGGGAGCAACTTTCATCGGAGGTTTAAGGTCTCCTCACTCTTGGAGAATATGCATGCAATTTCACATGATGCTTCCCCATGTGGGTGAATATTTATTTGACATTCTGAGCCCCCTATGTACACCCAGTCTTTTTTCCTCCTGGGGAAACATTTGCTTTTGACCCTTTAAGTCTACTTCATCAACTTTCCCTCTCTCCTCTTCATCAGCTCTGATGATATAAATTCTGGAGATTGTCATATAGTATGTGTGATTCAAGGCACTGAAAAGTGTAGAGAATAATGAAAAACACATTATGATCCTGTGTTGATTTGAAGTGTTATGAACCCCAGAGTTATGAAAGCTGCAAGAGAAAAGTTCTTAAAGTTAATCCATTCCTGTGGGTGTGACTACATTGTAAGTAGGTAAGAACTTTTATGAGGCTACTTCAGTTAAGGTGTGACTTTCCTCATTCAAGATGGGTCTTAATCCTATTACTGGAGTCCTCTATAAAGAGAATGAAGAGAGAGAGAGAGAGAGAGAGAGAGAGAGAGAGAGAGAGAGAGGAGAAAGCCATGGAAGTAAGAAGCTAAAAGCAATGAAACCCAGAAGAGATGGGAGAGATCAGCAGATACAACAATTTGTTTTACCATGTGGCAGAGAAGCCAAGGTTTGGCAGCAGCAAGTCTTTGGGGAAGAAAGCATCACCTTGATGATGTCTTTATTTGTACATTTTCCTGGCCTTAGACTGTAAGCTAATAAATTCCCATTGTTTAAGCATACATGTTTCATGGTATCTGCTTAGAGCAGCCTAGGAAACTAAAGCAGTTCTGATTCTCCATATAAAAATATCATAATTCAAAAATTTGTCTCAACTATTTTCAGAGAAATTAATTTCTATGGATCCAGTGGGAGATCCAATTCCCCTCCATCAAACAGGTGATTTAGATAGCTCTGGGTGATTATAACTGCACTATAAGGGACAGCTGACTCTTGGAGCTCCTTACTCTGCCACCATTTTGCCCCTCATCTCCATATCCATTAATTTTGAATAACCTATTGGTTCTGAAATAGAGCCTTGTACTTACTTTGATTTCCCTTTTTATCCATGAGCCTCGGTGTCTTCCATGACTTTTTGGCCATTCCATTTCCTTCCTGCATGCTGGCCATGAACATTCCTCATCCTTTTAGATCTGTTGCCCTTGATTCCTCTTCTGGCAATCTGACCCAAGCTGTGCTGTTAAGTGTTAGCTGGTGATTCACAGGAGTGTTAATACATTATGGACACTAATTGTAGAATAAACATGAGCATTGCAAAATTTTTTCCCTCTGTGGTTTATCCTTGCATTATATTGGTGGCTTTGTTTGTTTTGTTTTTCAGATAAATTTTTTAGCAGCACCAGGGGTTGAACCCAGGACATTATACATGCAAAGTAGGTGCTCAACAACTGAGCTACAGCCATTCTCCATAACAGATACTTTTTTAAAATATATTTTTTATTTTTTAAAAAGGTATTTAGATTACATAAATGTTACACAAAAATATAGGGGATTTCCATAGGCCCTGCTTCCTACACCTCCCACAATTTCCCACATTAACAACATCTTCATTAGTGTCGTACATTCATTGTAATTGATGAAAACATTTTAGAGCATTTTCATGAAGTATGGACTATAGTTTACATTGTAGTTTACACTCTCTCCTGCACATTTTTTTTTCAGATGCACCGGGGATTGAACCCAGGACCTTGTACATGGGAAGCAGGCACTCAACCAACTGAGTCACACTTGCTCCCTGATACTTTTAATTTTAATGCATTTACATTTATCAATCTGTGTCTGCATGGTTTGGTTCAGTGTGCCATAAGCAATAAATCTTTTTCTTATGAGATTCCACAGGAGTTTCCTGTATATTCTATTCTAAGTGGCTTATAGATTGGCTTCTCAATCCTGAGTCTTTTCTGTTGCCTGAGCTGATATCAGTGATGGCAGGTGGCTCAGCAATGACTCTAACCAGCAGGTGCCCCAGAAATATCCCCTGCTCATGTTCAAGTTGGTGACCCTGGGTTCTGTTCTCTGCACAACAAGTGGGTAGTGGGGAAGGATTGAGCCTGCAGGATGAGTCCCATCCAGGCTTTCCCTGAAGCTGCAGACCCAGGTGCCTTCCATCTACCACCTGGAACATGGTTGAAAGTCCCTGAGCAGCATGGTAGGAGGGGATGTCCACCCATCCACAGTTTACCTTCCAAACTCCCTCAGCCCCCACTCTCACTTAATTGCCTGGCAAAAGATGTTTGGAAGACATGCAGGGTCACCCTTCCCAGTGCTGAGTTGTGCTAACTCACTTAACTCTCAGGAAAATACTCTGAAGTCTATGGTATTTGAAGTTGTTGAAACTGAGGCACTTAGATGATAAGTAATTTGCAAAAGGACATGCAGTTAGGAGGTGGCAGGTCTAGGACTGGGACCCTGGAATCTGGCTTCTGAGTCTGTCCTCTAATCAGGACACCTGCTCCCCTTGGAAGAGCTCCCCAGAGCACCCCTTCTGTTTTTAAGGATCCTGATGTGGTGCCTCCTGAGCCTTCTCCTCAGGGGATCAGGGAGACTCTCCTTCCCTTTCATCACATGCTCAAACACTTTGTGTATTTGTTATACTCCCATTCATGTCTCTTTATTGCCTCCACTGGATCTTTGGCTCAGCTCAAGGAGGCTACTAGAATGTCTAGCACATGGTAGGGCTTAATCTATAATGGTGGGTGAGTGTTGGGTGATGGACTTGAACTTCATCACTGTGAAAGCACCCACAGACCAGAGGGTGAGGGAAACTCTCAACCTTGTTTTTTCCAGGAGTAGATAGAAGCTAATTCCCTGGGCCATTTTTCCTTTCACCAACCCCTGCATTCACAGTGCCAAGGCAGTGAAACCTCCCTTCCCCAGTTTCCTGCCTCACTCAACCTGCTGACCATCCCTCTGTCAACACTGAGTCCAGGGCACTGTCTGCCCTCAGTTCTGTCCATAGGACATCTGTGGCTCTCAAGGAGCACAGGACTGGGTCACTTGTCATTCATCTTTTCAGAATGAGGGTACATTTCTGTTTAGAAGACTCTCTGGTGACAGTCTGTGGTGTCTTCTTCTCCTTTGTCTTTCCCATGGTGGGAAACCCCTGCTGCCAAGAGTGTGGCTAGAAGTGGCCTGGAAAGGGCACTCGTGTCCATGGACCTCAGGAACACACCACTGTCTCATTCACTGGCTTTGTGAGTTGGACTGAGGGTGGTTTGTTCTACCTGGAAAAGACTCAAAGTCAGGAGAGGTTCAAGTGGCATGTGTACACCCCTTCAGTTTCCTTCCTTCCATGCCCCTAGTATGTGGCTTTGACTCCATCTTCCATCACCTTGTTCCAGGCTACCTCCTCCCACAGGCTTTCCCAACACCACTACCAGGGCCATAATGCATACATGTGCATGGATGCACATGAGTGGGCTCTCATGTCCCCATATATGTACATCAGGCAAGTGCTTGCATGCCTACAAATTAGTGCCCTTGAAGACACAAACACCCCCTGCATATAGTCCTGCACACACACACTGCAACAGAGGGCCAG